>JAODUE010008847.1:0-28618 GCA_027564755.1 Amblyopsis hoosieri
TATATATATAGAGAGAGAGAGAGAGAGAGAGAGAGAGAGAGAGGGAGAGAGAGAACACCTGTGTCTACTGCATGTTCCCCAGGCATTCATTTAGCTCCAGACTACTGAAACAACACAGTAGCTGCTGTTATTTTAGGAGTCAAATTAGTGGACAGATCGCCCAACGGCGGGGCTAATTCAAAACAGCCTGGTCAATGTGCAGATTATTGTGTTTTAAAATGCAGGTTTTATGTGTAACTGCAATAAATGTAAGGTACTAGCCAGTTAAGTTAGAGGGTCAATTTGGTGTTTTTAAGTGTCAATTGCAGACACTGTTCTAAATACAGTCTGCCAGCATGCTCGAACCTCACCCCAAAGGGGACAAAACGCCTTCTGTTACTCTACGATTTAGGACTGAGCCCTTACCCATTACTTATAATGTGAGCAACGTGTTGCTTTTTCACATGGAAATATCTCACAGCTGGCTCAGCGCTGCTTTATGAAACATAGCGGGATTGGTGCAAAGCCTTGACTTTGGCTGGGAATGGTTTCAACATATCTGGCAGGCCTTCACACCCTGTGTAGAAGTAATTTCCTGGAAAGACATTCCCATTTTCTTTCTGTCCAACAAAATATTCACCCTATTTTAACCCCTTTCCCCTCCTCCCCATGCCAACATCCCCGTCTCCATCCCCTCCATCAAACTCCTTCATCATTTCTTTATTCCCTCTTTTCCATCCTCCATTGCAGCATCAGCAGACTTCATCTGGCACTGATAATGATAATGATGAAGAAAGGATGAAATCCCCCCCTTACCCCTGTCACCATGGTTCATAAGAAACATTTGTTTGTTTTGTGTTACGTGTTTAAAACTTCAGCCCCTGTTTGTGTAACATGTAACAGAAGCATCCACACAAAAGTGGACCTAACCATGTCTGTATGACATCATGGTTCCAGAGATCTCATTCCAAATGTCCACTATATCTCAACAAAATAAAACTTTACTGTAAAAAGGAAAATTCATGAATAACATAAACAGTTAAAGGGGAATCTTATCCTGTCTAGATATCTGAATTGTTAAAAGGCAACAATTATGCAACCTTTAACAGAAAAAAACATCAATAAACAAAGTGGGAAAAGGTAACCCTTTGTGACCCCAGAAGGAATCTGAGTTAAAACAGGAGATAACCTGTTTTAGTTCTGCAAAATGGCAACACTTCCTGTCTGTAGATCTCCAGACAACAGTGCGGTATTGGAGGGACCTGCAGCACACCTCTAAACACAACACACAAAGCAATGACGAGCCGACAGTTTAGAAGGGCGGCAGACACTGTCATATAATGTCGCCAAGCACACACTAAAGATTTAGGTGGGAAGAGGGTTTTTCTTTGGGGGGGGGGGGTCTTTTGAGTCAGACACAAACATAGGAAGCTGCACCCATCTATAACCCACCTCCTCCACAGAGGAAGAACATACAGCTCAACCAGGGAACGGGTAGTTGTGTGTGTGTGTGTGTGTGTGTGTGTGTGTGTGTGTGTGTGTGTGTGTGTGTGCTCCATCCTTTCCCCTCTCTCTCCTCTCTATCTCTTGCAGTCTTCCTCTCTTGTTTCCATGTTCCTACCTTCTTTCTTTCTATTTGCCCCTGTTGTTTTCTGTCTGGTTGGATGTAATTACTCCCTCATCAGTATCAGGAAGCAAAACAGTGATCTGTATCTCTACAGAGGAATGGTGGCCTAGTCTAAAGACACAACATTGTGTGCATGTATTTGTGTGTACAGTATGTCGAGCTAAGGAAGAGGAGGAATGGTATATCTCAAGGATATAATGTTGCCAAACCTCTGTGCGCGAGTGTGTGTGTGTGTGTGTGTGCGTGCATGAGTGTATGCGTGTGTGTTTGTGTTTGTGTTTGTGTTTGCAACTTGTTTGTGGTTCTGCTCAATGTAGATCAGACAAACAGAAAAGGGGAGGAAAAATAGACAGACATCAAAGTGAAAAATCCTGATTAAAACCTTTGCCTTGGTTTGACTACCATGGTTTGGAAGACAATATACATGTACTGTACAATAGTGTTTGTGTATCAAATTGTTTCTGGGTGGTGAGGGTCCAGGCTGCAAATGCATACACCCAACCACGGAGAGACATCTTTTTATATCAGTGATTTAAATGTTTTGCATTTTATCTTCACACGGAACACTGCACTCTCATTTAGAAATAAAACACACACACACACACACACTCGTGTGCACACACGCACACATACATTGATGGGTATTAGAGTTCTCAGTGAAAAGTTAGTCAGGATATTCATCAGCAAATGCTTTTCAAAACACATACCATGATAAGCAAATGCCAAGATGTGAATTTGTTGCAACAGTCTGTGTGTGTGTGTGTGTGTGTGTTATTCAGGGTGATATGGTGAAATTACCGCTGTTAACAGCGAGCACATGGGGTCAAAGGTGAAAGTGATACGGTGTCAAAATTCCCAAACTACATAATTCCTGATTGCAATGGTATACATTTCCAAATACCCGCCAGAGTCTGGTGAGTAATAGTTCTCAATCTCAGTGAGCCTCGATCATGATCTACAGCAATGAAAGCAATGAACCATTTGCTCAGCATTACAGACATTGAATAATTAAGATGATATTTCTTCCTTGAAAACCAGTCAAAGTCCTCCTAAAAGCACATTCACACCAGTCAGGGGTCTAGGCCAACAGTCACTTCTCTCTCTCGGGAGAGAGGGGTAGAAGGGCAGTTTGAAACATGATCAAATGAGAAAGCAAAGGGAAGAAAGTCCTGAAAAAGGGCTACATTTGTAATCTTGCCTCCCTTTAGGGACCCAATGCTCCATCGTAGCCAAAACTGTGTTTTTCTTAATTTTCTTTTCTTTTTTTTTTACAAATAGCTGGCATGCTTTATAGCAGAGGTTATTTATCTTGGGAGGCAACAAGAGGAGAGATGCAAGGGATGCAGTTAAAAAGCCTGGGACAGAAATTAAGGACGTAACAGAACCAAGTGAGAGTTATCAGAAAAGCTAACACAAAAAGAGAGGGAGAAATCGATATGCCTAATGATTTCTCCTGACATCAGCATCACATATAGTTATTTCATTGAATAACAAATATTGTATACAGATTTGTTTACTCACTTAATTTTTCTTTAAAAGGAATTGGGTCAAGCCCAAGCCTCATATTCTTAACATTTTTGAAGTATCTTTGAGTTTGAGCCTCAGAGTTGGACTACCTGTAGGCATCCTTGACTAAACCTGCTTCATTAATTAACACATAATGAAGTCACTTTGGAGAAAAGCATCTGCTAAATGACCTAATTGTAATTGTACTGTCCCAAACAATATAGTGATGAGACAGACAGGTGGAGGGTCAGTGAAAAGATAGGGCTGTGTATGGCAGCAGGAGGAATGTGTGTGTATAGACTGTAATAGACTGTAGTGTAATGAAACAAAAAAAAGATATGTTGGTTCTCTCTCTTTCTGTCCTACACACCAACCAACTTGTCTCATTAGAGCATAAGATAAGTTTGATGAGTGTCTGCGGCCATCGATGAAAGTGAAAGGGCTGAGCTCAAAACATCCAAGTAGAATGAAGTTACACCTTATACTGTATGACGTCAGTATACTAGGCCTACACAGATTACTAAAACAATGTGGGAGCTTCTAAAAGCCGGGCATTCATTCACTTTGTCCCAAAAGGCACAGGCCATCTTATCTTTGTTTGCTCTTATCGTTTGCTCTGATGATAACTAATGTATACAAGATAGTGTGAAACTTGGCTTGCTATTAACTTTACTGTAACCTGTAGAAAGGACATGGTCTGTAGAGCATGAGGTTAGCTTCCTGGTTTTGTCTGTGAGTGTGCATGTGATTTAAATAATATGTATGTCAGGTGGGGAGTCTAGAATTGTTTTGACCCATGGCTAAAAGAAAATGGTTCTATAGGTGTCATGTATTGTAGTTCAAGCCCTGTTGTGGTTGGCAGATGCCCATAAGTCAACTGAGAGGTTGTAGTGACTGTGATACACTGTGAGAGGGGGTCTGTTCCTGTTGACATGAGGCTGCATCCTGTTGGAAGGGTTAGCCTGAAAAACATCTTACATAAATATTCAATGAGGCTATAATGGCCCTGATGACTAGTTCTGCATGGATTATTGTTTTGCATTTATGGAGTGATTGTAGTTAGGCATTACAGTGCAGTGCATTTCATTTTGATTCAATTCAATTTAGTTAAGTTTCACATTTCATCTATAGGCTACTGTATATATATTTTTTACTGCTGATTTTATTTTTTACTTAGACATATGTAATATATGCATTTTTTGATTTGTACTTATAGATTTTTTCTATTTATGTTATATTTTTTACCTTAACAGTATATTTATACTACATTTTGAAGAATGTACAGTGGTCATATACATTTTTCCGAGGCTGTACAAGCTATTGGTAGCTTATCATACATCAAAGGTAAATTGCTTGGTACTTAGCCTATACATTTGTATTTAATACATAAGTAAATTAAATAAACATGAAAACTATAGCATGTAGCCTATTTAATGTTTTTATGGAGATGGTACGTATGTCCATATTTAATGCTTTTATGGCGATTATACGTATGTGTCTCTGCACACTTCACTTCACTGGTCATTTCAGTGACCTGACCGTACTTTCTTGGGTAAATCAGGAATACAGCCTAGAGCCTAGATCTTTGGCTGGCACAGTGTTGAGTGACTGCTATGGGCTAATTGATAGGGTCCACCCCTTTCCTCAAACTCTGTTGAAAGTCATTCCATTCGTGCAGACGCACATACACGTACCGACGTTGTATGTCCAACTGAACTAAAGTTCAAGGGATTTGGAATAAATAATGTTATTTAAACTTCAAACAACCTAACTCTTAGAGTGGATAACCATTCGACTGGATTCTCTTGAGGTAAGTTAAGCATTTCTGACAATCCTCTCTAATAACAACATACTAATTGGATAGGCCTATTCGTGTGAGATGCTCTTGGAGCTAGTTTGTTAATTATGGGGCAATTAATCTCCGCTACCCCTAAATGTTTGTTTATAATTTTTTACGAAGGTATACAATTATTAAGAGACGAGTAGGCTACAGAAAAATCTGAAGTTCTAGGATTGTGGAAAATCACAGAGCAAAGACTAATAGCACCTTTCTTCAGACTACCTGTGCTTTTTTTAACGGGCATCGTGTTTTGGACGATTCCACAGCTACTGTGTATGCCACAGTTGTTTTTGCGGGAAATGTTTTGAGAGTGCCCTTGGATCATGAAATCTGCTCAGCGGTATATTTAGGGCTTGTCCGGCTGTAATCTATAATTACATGTCCAAACTGCAACGCTGTCCAGCAAACCAATCTTAGGAAAGGAAATGTATAATAAAATCACTTTATTTACAAATGTGCACTTCTATTAAATAGCCTACCTGAGATCCACACGTTGGAAAGCATTATTTTCTGCGGTTTATGTATTGTTCATTTCCCAATAAATAATGGAAAGCTTATGATCTTGCAAAACGTCTAGTCTGCTCTTTCTTCCGTATCTCAGCTAATTTTTTACCTGGGTCCTACATTCCTGCGGAGACCTCTGTGCCCTTTTGGTGTGATTGCAACCAGGAAAGGTTCAGTTGCAGAGCTCTGAACTCTGAGTCAGGTCACTGTGTTTTGTGCTAATACTGCTGGCCTCCCTTGTATTTTAGGGGGTGTCATGCATCAAGAGGATGGCAAGCAAGAGTGCTCCATCATGGTCTGTCAGCAGCAAATGGTTGACACCCCATCCCCACACAAACATACTGTGTGTGTGTGTGTGTGTGGACGCAGAGAAAATGTGGGGTGTAAAAGGGGGAAGGGGAACTCCCAATTTCAGCGGACACGGGTGAGAAATGTTATCTCTGCCTAGAAGGAAGTTTCTCTATTTATGTTGGACAAAGCAAAGAGGGCAAAAATAGGCACATAATTGAAAGTCAAAGGGTGAGTTAAAAAACGTGGCCTTATCAAGTATGTTTATTCATCTGGTTAGCAGCCTGAGATAATGCAGCTAATGACCACTGACTAGGAGAACACCAAAGTCATGTCTTAAAGGGGTACTGTGATGTTTTGTCTATAGGGGGCATGGTAGAGTTGAGATGGGTCCTTGTAAAGTAGACACCAGCGATCCGTGTTGTCATGTGTGCCACATTAAACAGAATGACATGCATGGTTTTTGTAACATTGGTCCCTCTAGGCATTTTGTAGTGGAACTAATTCTGTAATATACTGATGTATTGTAGGCTACATAAAGCCTGCCCAAAACTGGATGTTTTTATAAATATTAAAACACCAATACTAATACATAATAAATCATACTAGGTCCTATTACACACTTAATACTGTAGTCACACTTAATTTTTGTCGGGAATTACCCTTACTACAACTTACAAAATACAATTTGGGTGCTGTGGCTATAACACAATCAAGGTGTGTAACTTTAACTAAACCTGCAGTGAGCTGACTGGGTGGATGGATCAATTAATTGTGTAAGTCTGGTACTGAGTCTGGGAACCTCTCTGACTCAGTGTGTGAGAGCGCGTGCTTGTGTGTGTGCGCTTGCTTGTGGCTCACACGTCAACCTTGTGCAAGAAATGAGGGGAAAGGCCGACCAGCAGGCCGGTTGCCTAGGGAAGTTGGTCTCTGCTGCGAGTACAACATGCAGCCTAGTCTGTAGACTAACTGGGCTGGGGTGGAGACACGGGAACAAAATACGAAGCAAAGAGATCAAAACAGAAAACATGGTCCCATCAGGTCAGGAAGCAAGATGTCCAGTGGTTAAAGAGAGAAACTCCACCAATGATCTTCTTTTGGAATGTCTACACACACACACAGCTACCATTAGACCAGGGGTGGGCAATTATTTTCATTTGGGGGCCACATTGAAAATGTCATAGAAATTTGTGGGCCACAATACTTTGTTAACCAACATGCTAAAACATTTTAAAATAAAAAAACAAAGCCGCTAACTTTGTTAACTTGCATATTTACATACATATATATAGGCTATTCCTATATGCACCATTTTCATAATCAAATGTAACAATTCACTTTAACTATGTTATTTTTTTTAACATTCTGCAGAGCTCGTCAAAGTAATTTTATGTTGTATTATTTTTAAACGTTTGATGTACCGGGCGGGCCAGGTAGAATGCCTCAAAGGGCCGCATCCGGCCCCCGGGCCTGACTTTGCCCAGGCCTGCATTAGACTGTGGTATACTGTAAGCTGGTGTAATGGACATATTTATTGGGCGGGTCGAGGTTTTATTCTGAAAGCCACCCTTAATGCTGCGTTGCTTAAAAATGGTCTAAAACCACTTCATGCCTTTCCTTATCCTCCACGTCATTCCTGGGGCAGCTTGTATACCTTGTTTAACCCCGTCTTCCCCTCTCATTCACTGCCTACCTCTGAGTTACTTCTCTCCTCCTCTGCTTGTCCTGTGCCATTTTATTCCACGCTCTCCAAGTCTCACCTTCCAAACTTGAACATTTAAAACAACATAGTCCATATCCCTGCCTTTAAAGAAAAAAAAAACATGGGAGGAGCCTGTCAGTGTACGGTTTTGTTGGAAAGTACATTTTTAAGCGTCAATTTCCCATTATGATTTGCTAAAAAATATTGAAAATGTTGCGATGGGTGGATTTATACTGAAACTGTAGATTTGGACTATATTGATGCCACGAAAGACCAACCAGGTGTATAAAATGCCATTGCCAGGAGTGTACATTGTCAGCATTGTCCATTTCTGGCACAGTCTCACCATCACGTCTGTGTCACTCCTCTTCCTAACAGGACTGGGTAAAACCTGTGCCCTCATCTTCCATCCTGCCCCCCAGCACAGAGGGAGGAACATCGCTGGGCGGGAAGAGACAGAGGATTATGAGGATAATCCAGGGTATGCCAGCCTCCATCCTTCCCTGGTTGATTGGTCCATTTGTATATTGCAGGGAGACAGCCACTTGGATTACTGTGTTGTATAACAATAATACCTGAAGTTAAAGGTTTGTTCTTCCTGCTCATGGTGGGTTTTGGTCTCTGGGCTGCTGGATTTGGATCCTAATTAAAAATGGAATCAGGCTAACTACTTTTGTTTTGTGGGGAAACCCCTCCCATAGTATTGGTCAGATCTGTAACAGGATTGGAGAACCACTCCCTAGTTTGACCCTACTTTGCTTCAGTGCACTTCTACACAGGCTTAGTTGTCACCGCGGGCATCAACCAATACCATTAGCTAATACATAGTTTTGCATGCAAGGTTCCTCCGTAAAACTCCACAGAAGTTGGGATCCAGCACTATTGGTGCATTACCACCACCTACTGTCTATATGGTGCATGACCACTACCTACTGTTTAAAATGTAGTGCATGCCATTTTTAGGTCGGTTGGTTGGTCAGTCAGTTTGACAAACATTTGCTGATATTGGCCGGTCTCGCTAAACGTAGTCCGGCAAAAACATAATTCACCCAACTTTTAAAATAAACTCGCACTGCCTCTGAGTTGATCTGGCTGATAACTGTTTGATGTTACAATGCAAAAGTTGCATACTATAAAAGAGTGAACAATCAGTGTGAGCATGTCCAATCGACCACATTAAGTTGAAAACACCTGTGTGAACCGGATCTTCAGCAATCCAGGCCACTGTGATAAAGGTCCATTGTCTTGAGTCTGAAACTGTGTTGTGGGTTTAAGACATAGGCCTGCTGACCCAGTACTCATGTGTGTTGCATTGGGAACTATAGCATGGACTCCCTAAAGGCTAACGCCATCTCAGGTTCAGGATCACACCTAGCTACACTGTTCCCCGGTGCCTCTATGAGCTCTTTATATGGCTCTCAATGCACTGGTATGGCAGTGTTTCCTGCCTCTCTTTCAAAGCTAGCCAGATGATCTGGGATTGCGTTCTGCAGCCAATTAGAAAGGCTGCTTTGGATCTGATGCAACCTCCTTGCATCTCACAAAGCCGTAGTTAAGTCCTTAATGAAGCCAGACTGTTGCGTGGGAGGTCTACCACCAGTGTTTAAAGAGAACCAGAAGTCCCAGTCAGATTTGTCTTATGCTATCACAATTGAGTAATTTAGATATACATTTCACTACTTATAACTGCTAATAAGGAATAATTAGTCCAAAAAAAAAATGTTTTCCCACGTTCCACCAGTTGTTAGGCTTGGAATACCTTAGGCTATATCACAACTTATTAAAAGTGAGCTGTAAGGGGTATCTCCTTGGTCTTCAACGTTTTGGTTGACGGACTAATGAATAGCAGGTTTATTGATATTGACACGTGTCATCTAGACCCTATTCAGTTCTAGAAGTCAGTGTAACTATAAGAATACATGGTTTTATTTGTGTAGTAAAATTGTGTATCGTATAGTGTACACACTAGCTTAAAGGAGAAGAAACGGATTCTCTAAAAGTTAGTTTGGTAAAAGACACAAAGCAGACATAAGTTTGTTGCTCCAGAGTAGAAACAGTGCCTGTCTAAATTTAGAGGGTTCCAGGCCAGTGGACTTTGGAACATGGAATTCTGTAAACAAATAGACAAGACATGTCTGTGCTGACTAGCTAGCTGACCTTATCACTTAGTATTGATAGCCAAGTGTTTTATCAATTTATTTGGCTATGAAAATCTGTGCGCTCATCGTTCTCTGGTCTCAAGGATGTAAAAGGAATAAATCCTGTTTCTTTGAAATTCCATTGAAATTTAATAGCCTTCTTGTCTACAAGATACTTATTATTTCTCCTCTATTTACTTTCAATAGATGTTCCAGTGTGCGACCACAGAACGATTACAGCTGGACTCTGACCTATTTCGGAGCTGATGTTGACTAACCCAAGCCCCAAAGAAAAGGGAGGGGAGGGGGGGGGGTTGGGCGGGGTGAAACCAGCCACACTGACCACACTTATGCCCTGACAGTTTCCAGGAACCCAACTGCATAGCATTCTCCCCAATTTATTCCCATTTACTTCAGCTGGATATGGGCAACTGCAAACCACACAAAGGTCTGCAGTCAGCCTGTACGTGATAAACGGCACTAGCATGCTTTTCCCTGCAAGTGTGTCGTTTGACCCGATAACCTGAGTGTGTATGTAAAACTCCATATGACTGTGAACTTGGAATAACCTCTGCCACTTGAACAATCGTCTTGAGAATATTGAAGTCGTTAATTGCATTTGAAAGACTATAGTGAAGAAGTGAAGGTTGATATTGACCTTGACCTATCGGGACCTGTGGTCGTCTCCCCCGGCGACCATGAACCTGCAGGGGAAGCTGTCGGGCCTCAAAAGCCTAGTCCACTCTCACAGCAAGCGGCGTTTCCGCGGCGACCTTACCGCCGACATGATCAGCCCTCCCCTCGGCGACTTCCGCCACACGATGCACGTGGGCCGCGGCGGCGATGTCTTCGGCGACACCTCGTTCCTTAGCAACCACGGGGGCACGGCTGGCGGCAGCGACAACGGCGAGGCGGACACTAGCTCCACCCACGACAACAAGATCGGAGCATTTTTCTCCAGGACCCTGCGCCAGGTGAGGAAGGGCTCGGACAGCAGGTCCAGGGAGGGCTCCAGGGATCTGTCCCCACCGCCCCCTGCTGTGTCCCCCATCATCAAGAACGCCATCTCCCTGCCCAGACTGGATGTGGACGTGGCTAATGGAAGTGGCCCTGCTAAAGTGCTGTTTCCCTGCTCTGCTAGCTCCCCAGAAGAGTCCAGGTGCTCTTATGGTCAGTGTAGGGGGTGTGCGCACACACACACTCACTCTTCCCTCTGAGATGTTTCATGTTAGAAATGCATTTAGTTAGTTACAGTAGGGCTTTGCAAGACACCTTGGCTCACAGTGGGCAGCACTGTGTTGTCACTCTGTAACAGCACACTGATAACAGATCCAGACAGGCTGAAAGACCTGCATGACTGACTTCACCGTGCGTGTGTAGATAAACCACTTGTGGCTCATTCTGACTGATGTTTCCGAGTGTGTGTGTCACTAACACACAAAGTAACAGTAAGGTACAGTGCATGCTGCTGGAGGGATCTCAAGTACAGGAATGGCTCATGCAGAATGGCCCATGCTGCCCCCTGCTGGACATTTTATGTCCCTACCTCTAAAAAAAAAAAAAAAAACACGCTAATTTGTATTTCCACCTTTGGTAGGGAATTTCATAGCTATTTTAATGTTGAACTTAACCATTATCTCCAAAAATATGCAACATACAAAGGTCAGACAGTTAAAAGCAAAAGCTGTATCGGTATAAAATTCAGCATGCATTTCTGTGTTTTGAATTTCCTCTATGCGATCATAACCTCGTGTTCTGTTGATCAGGTCTGGAGTCGGGATTTGTCACCTTACCGCGTCTCTCCCGCACCGAGCGTCAACAGCCCTCTGCTTCAGTCACCACTTCCTGTTCCCCTGATGTCCACCGCGGTTCGCTGACCGACGTCACAGACGCCATCTTGTCTTCCTGCGCCGCTTCAATCATGACATCCGACCCCAACGTCACCATGACGACGCAGTCCGACTCCCTGCTCTCTCTGACCTCCTTGGACACCTTCACATTTGACCTGGGACCTTCCCTCATGAGTGAGGTGTTCAGTCTGATTGACAGCCCTGACAACCACTTGGTGGACGTCAGCCAAAACTGGGAGAGCGAGGAGGCGGGGTCAGCGTGCGGGTTGACCAATGAGGGCTCTGAGATGGACTCGGCCACTATCTCCTATGTGGATTCCCTGTTGAGGGAGGACTGTGGGGGCAGGAAAAGCCCATATGGGGTAGAATGGGGGGAGGAGGAGGGGAGGCTGGAGGTGAATGGGGGTGGGCCCTCTCTGAAGGGTGTGGTCCCTGATGTGCTGCTAGGGTCACCTGGGAGAGAGAAGTCAGGTTTCAGCATGGAGAGCGAGAGATTCCAGAACGCTACTTATGTCTTGGCACGTCACTATGGGGTGGGGGGCGTCTTAAAGGGCCAGAGCAGGTTGGATGTTGTAGAGTCAGTCAAGACCTCCCCTAGCCCGACTAAGAAGAAACCATCCTACCGTTACCTTGATGAAGAGGAGGAAATTAAAGTGTAAGATGAGGAGTTTTGAGAGGTTTCAGATTGCATTTGGCCGGTTGTTTTGTTTGTTTTGTGACTATTCAAATCAATTGTCTTAAAGTCTTTGAAAGCACCCATTGATGGTAATTTCTTTCTCATTTAACATGTAGATATGTTTAATATTAAATGAGTGTTCAACGTAGTCACACTTCAAAAGACATAGGCCAATATGACTGTTAATGAATGTATCCAAGGGGGAAATACACAATTGTTGCTGCATATTGTCAAGATGAACACAATGAAGACTCACAAAGAGGAAGGGGAAAACGTGTGTTCCTTCAGTTATGACTCGTCAAAGTTGACAGAAAGGGGGCCAAAAGTGAGCGGATGCAACATACACAGCTCTCAGACTGACTGGCTTAAAAGGAGACAGTGAGCGCATTACTCAGACACATGCCTATTTTAAACTTCACCATTCTCCCTGAAGAGGGGAGGGCAGTGCTCACACAAACTATCTCTGTGGCCATTTAGGACTGAGACGCCAAATGAAGATGGACCACAAGCTATAGTTTTGTTAAAGCACACTCAGGCACTACACTGCAGAAAAGAAAAGGGAATATATGCAGATGAACCAGATAACTTCAATAGACTAACTAAATGGGGGAGGTTTTATATGAATAACACAATTAACATTTGTTACTCTAAGCCCAAACAGTAGTATTGGTTATGGGTTGGGTTGTAATCTCCATGCACATGATTATAATTGTTTTTTATATATAAAATTAAAAGTTATATTTTATTTTACTGTATGTGAAAATACAGCTACAGTCAATAGTGCAATTTACATATACTACATCCTATATCTGATACTTTACAATAGTATGAATTTAAAATAAAGATTTTAGTAGCCTGAAAATCCTTTCATTTACAAAACAAGAACTAATACATCATAATGTTAATACATGTTATTGTTGCATGACACATAATGACTCATTTGTATGCCGAGCAGGAAAGCAGAAGAGTATTTAATGGGATTCTCCCTCACTGTGCCACAGGCGGTATCCCTTTAGCCTCCATAAGTGGTGGAAGGGGTGGTGGACACTTTGGAGCTTTGAGTTTCTTAATGGTGGACCTCTTGGTGATCAGAGGAAGGGCCGTGGATGAGCACTGTGGCTGGGCATTGGGCTCTGCTGTGCTGGGGGGTGCAGGGACATGTGGTTTGGGAGTTGTGGGTGCTGGAGGCTTAGTGTACTGGACCACGTGTTGCCCATTGGGCCCTTTGGCTGGGTTGAATGATCGCTTTGCTGCAGGGAAGAAGGTAAGGTAGAATGACATTAATTCATCAGGGAACAACTGTGTAGGAAATATAGGCGATACCATGAAATATGAAATGACAAAAAAAGCAAATGTATGAAATAATATAAACACTCAACTAGATGTTTACTTGCCGATGTGAAAGGTGGCAATATGAGGGTGATTCATATGGGATGCAATGTTTTTAGATTTAGATCATTCTAACTAAGCAAATACCAAATGTGCAGGAACAAAACAAAGCCTGTGCAGTGTTCTCAATAAAGTTGAACATGCAGCAGTGCAGTTTAGTACTCTACTGCTAGCTTATGAATATAAAAATAAAGAATCAAAAGCTTCATAATAGCATTTGAGTGTTTTAGTTTGTGGTTGTTTTTTTTTGGTCAGCTGCATGACACTTCCTTTTTCCTGTGTACTTGCTGGTTGAGAGAATAAGAGTGAAAGTGTTTATTTCCAGGCAAACCAAATATGTGCAAGTCAACAGCACTGCAGGAGGTCGGCCTACAAAGCACAAGAGTGAAAGGTTAACCTACGCTTGTAAGGTGAGGTAATCTGCAACATGACTTTGGGAGACTCTGGTGGGTCTTCCAAAATGGATTCCAGTTGGCCTGCGTCAGAACTTTGCTTGACCTGAACTGCTTTTGGAGCCGGTGTCCTTGGAGCTGGTGTTGGGTTGGCACTAGTTGTGGAGTCCAGAGACGTGCTTGGAACCCGGGGAGGGAGTGAACTGCTGGGCAATGGGTTTGGATGGGTGCTTCCTGCTGTGTCGGTGGTCAGGTTCTGCCATGTGGTGGCTCCAGTGCGTCTCACTGAGCCTGACTTCATGATAAAGAAGCCTCCACCGTCCTGAGGGTTTGGGCTGAGAGGGAGGAGAGTGGGCTGCATTAACACCTCTGCATAAAGGGATTCTACACAGCACGCAGTGTGAACCCACCCCGCTACCTGGTTGTTGTGGGGAGAGGGCCGTAGTTGGACGAGCATGATGACGATGTTGAGGATGAGGATGTTTTTGCTGACAGCCTTTCTTTCTCTGAGCCCGGCGACGTAACATCAGAGACGGACGGGGAGAACACCGGGCTCTCTGGGAGCAATGGAATCTCAAAGAGCACCGCTAAGGCGTTAAGGAATAAAAGATTACATCGGGAATATCATAAGACATGCTGTTGTCATAGCGCCAGACAGGGAGTGGGTTGGAAGGAAGATAAATCAGCAAACTGATCAAGGAAATGCTGTGAGCGCTGTTGGCACACATGCTCAAATATGGGCTGAGATGGAGGTGAACATGGTGTTGAGGTACCTTCTGGAAAGAGGACGCTGCTGTGTTGGATGAGAGGCTCGATGACAGTCACCACCTGAACCGATGAGGCTGAAGCCATGTCCAGCGTAGTCTCCTTCCTGGAGGTAGAAAGACGCAGAGACAGAGGTAGCAATTAAGGCTGTGTCGAATCATCGACAGAAATCCGACATGCTGTACTTCTGGGATCGTCTATCACAAGTTGTTAATCATCACAGGCTGTGTGGGTTGATGACATGTGATCAGCTAACCTCTGACAGGAAGCACAGTAGCGATAGCTAATAGTCTAGCTCCACCGCAACAAATGTCAAAAAGCTGTGGCTGGCCTGGTACATTCTACTTTTTAAGTTAGAGGTGTGAGACTAGTGACCAATATTGTGTCAGTCAAGGCCTGTTGCTTGACATAAATACATGTGAATACTCTATAAGCATTCAGATTATAGCAAATTCAATATACAGAATGATATAGGGATTCACCATATGAGCCTATTGTACTATTATAGTTAAAGGTACTCTACTTGATTTGAAATAATTTTAGGTTAAAACCAGAGGTGCGTTCAGAATAGGCGAACTGTGGCGAACGTTCGTGGCAAACATTTTGGCTTTTAACGATTGGTGTAAACATTTTGGAAATGCCACACAGCACAATTCCCCCCTCAAGATTGGCACAATGTGGACGCTAGTGTTTAGGATATTATGAAAGAGACACTGATGAATGGACACATGGATGCAGATGTCATTTTTTAGGAGAACTTGACTTGTACATGGTTAAAGTCATGGTGGGAAAAAAACAGTACTTACCCTTCAAAGTGTGGCCAGAGCAGGTTGGGCCCAAGGACTATGGCAATGTTGCTAGGGGTCATCTTGTTGATGGCCTGCTGCTCACACAGTAGAGACAGGAACTGGAACAGATACCTGTGGACCAGAGACAGACTGTAAATGCAATGCTGGCATGTTATGTGTACATCAGAACCATTACCAATGGTGTTCACATACATGAATTGAAGGAATGTCATTTGATTATTCAACTAATAATTATAGTTATTGCCTTCAACAGACATACCATACTTAATTTACAACTTCAGCTGAATTTCCTGTGCTCATGCCTAAATGTACCACTTGGTCCCAAGCAAAGACATTGGTCCCAAGCAAAGACATTGTTTAATTTATATGTATTGTCCTTTTCAACCACGCCCAGCAGTCGTCCTGTATAGACAGACTGGCTGTCAGCATATGGCTATTTCATTGTATTCCCCGATACCCAGCTGTGTCTGCAGGTAGACAGCTAAAGGCTGTCTACCTGCAGACACAACCAAATTAACATTTACCTACAGTATGGGGACGGCAATCATTGTTTCCCTTTGTTATCTTCCCAGTGCTGTCCTGTAACTTACTATAAAGCAACAGACTTTCCTTTGTTTACCCAGAGTAGTGTGGTGGAACTTTGTGAAATCACACGTTTCTCCCTTGCTGTGCACATTGTATTATTAAAGCCTGCTTTCCTGATTCAACGCTTCAACATCCACTGGTCTACGTTTTTATGATAGAAATGATCACTATCAGAATACACACCTGAGATTGTTGTAGTTTTCTGGTGGCAACCTCTTAAGCAGACGTCTAAAATGTTCCAATTTATCCGATAAATCTTTTTCCCTGGTCAGAGATGAATAAATGAAACTAGTAACTTTGACAGCAGTAAAATACTATGTTTCATATAGCGGCAACACCAACCCTGCTGCTTTAAACCAAGCATCGTAGAGTTCCGACGTCATCAGAGGTTCAGGAAGCTCTCGCAGGTAGCATTTCAAAGCCCCTGCCACAACACATGATAAATCAGCATGCAATCACCCATGCAATCATGTGCAACATCCTCTTCTATAAAGTCCCTGTGGCCAATAACTGCCAGTGTCAGATCTGTGGTGTGAAACCACAAATAGGGTCAACTTAGTTTATTAAATATAAAAAATATATATATTTTCCATATATGTCAGGGGGTTGCAATATACTGTATAAACATATTTTAGTGGTGATTGAAACATTGCTGCCCTATACTCTCTCAAGTCAGGGTCCAGTGTTGCTCCCTGCGTCTCACCTGCTACAGCATGAGGGTCTGTACTAAACTCGCTGTGGTCCACCACCCCTCTGTCCAGACATGTCTTGAGCCGCTTCACCACCGAGGCAGCCGCCGCTAGCCGAAACAGCCCCTGGGGGAGACACAGTTGTGACTGAGTTACAGTGAATAGAGAATTACCAAACGGGAACATCCAGGGCTGAGAAATTAATACAACGTGGATGGAGCAAAAGCTGCAGTTCCTCGAATGGCCACTTGAGGCTGGCTGCAAAAAGTAAATCCCTGTAGACTCCCATGTTAAAATGTCAGACTACAGTAAAACTACAAAATGATTAAAAATATTTTTTTATTTTAATGTAAATTAAAAAAAAAAAATTACATTAAAGTTTTGTTTTTATAGATAGTCTCTCTGTTCATGACAATGGTACAGGGGTGAATTGTTTTATAAAATATATATACAGTGTATAATACAATTATTTATGCCATAGGGGGGATAAGGGGAGTTTCAGGCGGAGTCAGGTACTGCAAATATGGAGTCTATGGGGATTGACTCCCTTTTGCAGCCAGCGTCAAGCGGCCATTCGATGAACTGCAGGGTTTGGCACTTCCGTCTTGTATTCATTTCTCAACACCGGATGTTCCTGATTGTAATCTATGGTAATTACTACCTACCCATACACACCAACATGAGCAAATCTAAGCCTCGGCTGATTTTTGGAATAATGGATGAAACTTAATTAGACAAAACATAGTGCAGTTGCGATAATGACCAGTTTGTGGTCAATAACGGTGTCCTATACAGCTTTAAATGGTATACCTCCTCCCTCATGCCAGTTCTCAGCAGCATGTGGACACACTCTTGTATGGGTGCAGCGATCTCTCTGTTGCTTTCAGTCAGATGGGACAGCAGTGGATCCCCATACACCTTTGTCTTAGAGAAGCTCATACTGGACTCTTTAGGAACGCATGTGAGCACAGGGTTTAAAGTCATGAGCAATGGAAGTTAGTTAGATAAAGTAGAATACAGATATCCTGCAGTACACATATCACCTGTAGGACTGCTGTTGTCTTTTAGCTCTGTGATGTAATGATACAGGAATTCGTTTGAGCTTTTGTGGTAATCTGCTTGAAGTTCCAAAAGCTATGGCAGTAAAAAGAACATTTAAAAAAAATATATTTGTGCTTCTTTAATAACACTCATATTTAAAGCACTCAAAGCAGACTCTTGAAACAGAATAACCATTATCTTTTAACTAAAACTAGTCTGTAATTTCTGATCAGATCAGAAACACCAGTTGTACAATATGCTCATTACATATACATTACACATATTCTATAGTGGTATTTTATCCATAATGTTATAATAAAAGACCAACTTACACGGATGAAGTAGTTTGCATAGTCGTCCTCCTTTGTGGCAAAGTGGTAAAGGTCAGCAGAGTACTGGTCCTAAAGAGGAAGGAGAGGTCCTGTATTGTGTGCCTGTACCACGTTTGAAAACAAACAACTGATTGAACAGCTGATTGAAACAAACTGATTGAATCAGAATTTAATTCGGCCCCTTTTGTGTCTGGAACTTCCCTGGTGGATGGAACCAGCATTACAGAATCACACGCCCTGCTCCTCTAGACATCTCCCCATACAACCACATTAACGCCCCCCAGAGCACTTTTGTCTCTGGGGGGCGCTGTAACGCAATTGAGGAGTGGTCCTTTAAATTATACTCAAGACCTGAAATTGAAGTGAGTTGAATTTGATTTGGCCAAACTGAACTGAGCAGAACTGAAACACTGAGGTGGATGTGCATAATGTAATACCCTGATGTTCTCTAATTTCCTCCAGGCCTCTTCCACTTCCTCCCTTAGGCCGTCCTGCTTCGCCTGGGGGCCTGTGCTGGCCTGGGACCTGACCACACACACACACACACACACAAACAGAAATAAACATACACAGATATACACAAAGATGTTCAAACAACAAAAAACACAACTATAGTAACTGGTTAATGTAAATTAAATGAGCAAAACACCTGTTCCGTGCGTTGTTCCAGTCCATAGTCAGTTTGGCAAAAAGCTTCTTATTCTTGAGAACCTCTGGTAGGTCTTCCTATAAGGGTGATGGTGTGTTAGCTTACTGACGCTACACCCGTCACATTTTTACAGACATCATTATCAGTCTGCTCCTACCTCGCTGAGTTTGTTGAGTGGCTCCATCACCTCCTTCTCCACCTTCATCTCAAAATCTGCTAGCATGTTAGCCAGCATCTTCTCCATGAAACAACACATCTCTAACACCCTCCTGCCACACACCCAACATGGATGGATCGATGGGTGGTTAGATTAGTAAGTATAATTTCCATTTTACATACAGCCTATAGCCTATTGCACATTAATTTGGAAGAAACAACATTTAAATATTACCTTTTCTGACAGTATATAAAATAGTTTAATTTAATTCTACAAAAATATCTCACAGTACTCAATCTCAACATTGTAATTTTGAGAAAACATCTTGAAATACTGATATAAATACTGTATATCTCAAGATAAGCTGCGTATAGTCAATTGTAATTTAGTCAGGAAGAGAAGGTAATGGTGATCAACTATATTTTGCTGCTATGGCCTAACTAATAAAGTACCTTCTGTACATAGGAGAGAGCGGAGGTGTTTGTGTCTACAGTACATACCGTACGGTGCTGTCATGGATGTCAAGATAGGGCAGATTTACCTATTCCGTCTGACTTATTGTGTTTTATTGTAAAGCACAATGAGTTTACAGCAGTGCAAACATTTTTTATCTTGACATCCATGACAGCACCGTATGGTATGTAAGCTGCTGTTGTCTGTAGTCCAGATCATATCCCATAATTATGAGATATTTTTTCAAGACTTATTCGATTTCTTCTGTAAATTATGAGATTGTTAAATAATGGAAAACAGATATATAGACAGATTGATATATAAATCGATAAATGATCTGTCACCTTATAGGGGAGTCTGCATCAAAGTCTTTGAGGCTTTCCGCCATGCTGACTGACAGCAACATGAGAGGAAGTTTTTTCTGTAAAGAGAGTGATGGGTAAGAAGATGGCAGGGTAAATAGTACAAGTGACATTGTACAGAAGCGCTTCATGCCATCGCCCTTTGTGTCCTCTGCCTGGTTGTCTATGTACCTGATCAGAGTAACTGTTGGGCATTAGACTCATTTGTGTTGATTTGACCTGAGCTGAGAAGCATGGCCATCATTACCATGCGTTTCTCTGCCTCCAGTCCCTGTTGACTCTGCAGGCAGCCTTGGAGCTTCTTATGAACCACCTGGGCAGCCTTCTTGGCCGGCTCCACTCGTTGCTCCACCTGAGATACAGGGCAGACATGCATGCCTTAGCTCAACTCAAAACAATAAAGGTCACCTTAGATTACAGCTGTAATGAAGCATATACAGTAGGACAGTAATGACACATTATCACAGAGGCGCAGGCTCTGTACAATTTTAGATTCAAAGAACATTTTCTCTCTTACTATAACCAGGTCCTCATGGAGGAGGTCAGTGGCATCTTGACATCTGTAGAAGAACGCATCAGTGAATATGGTACTAAATGTCTGCTACTGTAGTAGTGCTAACTGCTTAGACATATTAAGCAACCCTGCTACAGGTAGATAGATTAGGCGCAGGGCTGCCACATGTGGGGGTGGGGGGGGTTTGGCTGGCAGGCCCTGGGTCAAGGAAGTCGACCATTAAAACTTCTGTTGGAATAGTTTTTCAAATATAAACATTTGTCTACCTTTATATAGTATTTGTGAGACACAAAAGCTTGTTATTTTTTCTTTCTATGTTTCATTTCCTAGAAAACAATTTTACTTTGTCTGTACCGCCCTATAATGCAAAATAATTGTTTAGTCTGTCATACAGTTAAGTTCCATAACTGGCCACAGATTTTCATTGGAAAGCTGTGTAGCGCTGTGGAGTTTCTGTGGGCATTGACATCCTCTGCACATAACTTGTATTTGAAGTGAGCAGATACTGTATGTGCAGGTGATATTCAAAATTTACATTCAGATTTACATGATTTAGCAGATGCTTATAACAAAAGCAGTTGATAATTAGTACATTTGTCAACAGACAAACAGGCAATCTGTAATGAATCGGCAGCAAATAACATTAATAAAAATAATTTCAAATAGTTTTTCTCAATTGCTAAAACACATTTCTTGAAGCGTTCAACCATTTTCTGAAATCTTTAAACACAAAACCCAATTTTCAAAGTACATTCATAAAACCTCTGACTCTTCTTGCAAAATTTAACAATTGTCTTAAAATATTATCTTTTGTCAAAATCAAACAATGTTTTCAGATTACACCACAACCAGTCAAAATGAAAACACTACTGAGTATTCATTAGACACAAGATCAAAAAATGAAAAACAGTCAGGGAGTAGGGGGTTAGGCATCTTGCTCAAGGATGCTTACAGATACAGGTGCAGGCACATCAACACCTGGGTTCGAACCCATAACCCTCACGGCTGGGAGCCCAACACCCAGAGCACTAGACCATCCTGCCCCATATATTCATAACTTAAAAAATTAAGTATAGTACATTGTAAATGGAACTGCAATCAAATGGAATCATAAGGCCTCGGCATCACGTCCTTGCACTGGGTCAGCCCAAACAAAACGACTCCACACCTATGTCACCACAGGCCAACATCACGGGCTGTAGGAGACCTTCCCTGGTATAAGGTTGTTGGTCATATACCTATGACGATATATACAGTATATAACAACCTGTGCACTCTGAATGGTCTTATATTGGTTGCATCACATCATTAGCAACATGTGTGAAAAACTGTAACGACAGCATCATGTTATCAGGGCTAACACACATTATAATTATATCCTCAAAGATAATTGCTAATAACATAATAATGCTTAGTTTCCAAGAACAGGAAAGACGATATTTAAAGGATTAGAATTATCATCGAAAACTACTAGAGTACTAAAGATGTACTCTAGTAGTTTTAGAAAAGTGTTAGAATTTAGACTTAGAAAGATAATTCACTGCTTTTTTTAAATAGATAACAAAACAATCAAGTTTAAAGTTAATTTTATAGTTCTGTTTTTCGTGGAAGGGTAGGGGGCAGGTTGAAGATCATCTCTTTGCCGGGCCCAAGCAAAATACACGGCAAACCTGATTAGGCGTGAGCTGCAAATGTGACATCAACAGGCTCAAATTAGAATGTTGACATTTATGGTGGTTGTGGTTTTAGTTAAGAGCAGGGAGAGAGAACATTGACTACTTTCCTACCATAGAACTATAACCTATACGCCCATCATTATTTCTGTGAATATGTACAGCATATCAGAATGTCTGGAGAGAAGATTAGAAATGCTTTTTAGAGACACAAAGTGCCCACAACTTTACAGGAAGCCCAGCCAAGTTCACAAGGTTGAGTCTTTTTTAAATATGTAACTAAAGCTGGTTTCTCATATATCAAAAGTAACAAATCTCCAACATATTTGATTCAGCAGACAGTTCCGTTTTTTACTTTCATTTCAACGTTTCCTATTGCAGTGAGTCACAAACTTGTTCCCCATAGAATACATTTTACATGCGAGTAGTAGCTATTGCGTATTTTCAAGAATGTTTGTTTTGTTTTTGAGTTAGTGTGTATTGTATTCATATTTCACATATTAATGCCTGCCGGGCTGTAGCAAAGTGCATACAGTGGAGGTAATGCTATGGCTATGCTGTCTTCTGGTGCAAATATGTATGGTATTACTATTATTAAACCCGATGTGTCAGAGCAAGGCTGTGAGGCCTGCTTGGCTTCAGGTGCATACGACCGGCACAAATAGAGTAGGTGCACTTTCATAAAGACAGAAGTCATTGGATATTGCATGACTAAACACAGGCATGTAAAGGTCATAAAAAATATGCATAACATTTGCCAGAAAGCACTACAGCACAGCAAGTGAGATGGCATAATTTGAACAAATTTAATATTTTATAATTACATATTAATATATGATCAGCACCAACCCTACATATATACCCATCTCACTCTCCATTAGATAGTGTACTGGAAATAAACGTTCTAAGTGCGAGGGAAAATGACAAGCGCTAATGTTATATTCATAACCCAAAGTGAGACATTTAATAGTGAGTAATGTCCTGATAGACTTGGGTATTTCTGTGTGGTATAGGCCTAATTAGGTACTGAATATTCTACATCAGTTATACAGCATATTCACCAAATTCATGTAACACCCACATACAAGTAATAACATTAACATACTTCCCCACGGATCCAAACTGCTTCAGGATGCTCAAAGATTGTTTCAGCATACTTGCAGTGGAATCCAAAATACTGTAGCTCTTCTCTGGGATAGTTCCAAAATATAAGTCCAAAGCCGTTAGTTCATTGGGACATGAAAGTTGTTTGAGAGGTAGTTTGAAGAGCAGTGTTTTGTCACAATGCCCTCAAGACCCATGGTTTTCGTTCTGGTTTCAGGCGCGTGTGCTGTAACCCCAAGCTACTTCTCGTACAACATATTAAATGAGGAAGTCACAAATGTAGCAGGCTGTCTGCAGGGGAAGAGATATTATGTATATGGTTGTCACAGAACAATGAACTAGAATACTGAACAGGATTGTGCAAGTTAATTATCATTGATGGTTTTATATGATCATGGTATCAATTGTACCATGCTCTAAGAACTAATTTAAGTATGGTTAACTATATCTTAAATAAAATTGTTAATCTGTACAAGATAAAACTTAAAATTTGATTTAATAAAAATCAAAACAAATGAATGACCATCTAAAAACCAAGTCAATAAAAATTAGTAAGACAAATTGCTTTTATTTATTAATGCATTTATTTCTATACAACAAATTACTTACATACAAGATGAAAAACCAAAGGAATTATTTTGACTTTGACATTTCAATCCTGGAGTCCATTGTTGGACTTATTTTAAAACACTATGGCTACATTTTGTATACTGTATGGTTTCCAATAGAATAGTTTATTCTTTCAGATATTTCCATATTACATAAAATATTGCTTTGCTGTTCCTAGGTATTCTCTTATTTATTGTAGCACACCATCATGACAATGACCACTAGCGAAAGACAGTGGACTGGTCTCATGTAAACTTCAAAGGCAACAGAAGTCACATCCTATTTAAAGAAATGCACCTATAAGAAGTAACCATGGTAACACCATAGTTAAAGAGGCAGTTCAGAGTGGTTTTGAAACTTAGACTACACTTTAAACATCAGGAACCATTAGCCAAAATATTACCACTAAACCAAGACATTTTGGGGTCAAGCTAAAAACTATGTTCATTGACATTTTTATATCTGCAAATGTTTAATAAGTGAAATAAGCAATCCATACATTACATTGTAAAGTTTGTTAAATTGTTATTCAAAATGCTGATGAATATCCATATTCACACCAGTGTGTATGATCGCTTTCTCTCTGCCCAGTGATGTTTTAGGGAAACCAAACAAAGATCAATACAGAATGCAATTGACTGAATGGAAGGCCCAAGCTGATGTGAAAGATCTGGGCCTGAATTTAGGCGTGAGGCAATGACTTGAATGAATTCTGATTCCTACTTCAGATAAGAGTACATACGCTTAAGGCAACATATCAACTATCTTACAGTATGTCAATGACCTGTGGTGTAGCAAACTACTGACTGACTGCACCCCTGAACACAATATTCATGTGAGAGTCTATAAATGTTCTTCATAGTTACTTTGTCACTGTTTCGCCTTCCACCCTTCACCCTAAACTTTAAGATTGGATTGTTGCAATACCAGTAATTTTATAATCTGTTTAAAAAAAAAAGAAGAAAAAAAAAAGGAAATGTTTAAATCAAAAGGAACGGAAGAATTCCAGCAGCTTTAGAATTAGAACCCTGGAGGTGATTGAGGAAGAGGTAAGAGGTTACACGATTATCCAATTCGGAGCAACGTTTCTATTTAAATATATCAAAAAATGTTGCTTCAGCTCTTTTCCAGCTTTAACCCCTTTACTTGTCCTCACCACATTGCTTGGGAAACCCCTCGCTCCTCTGTCAATATGAAAGGTCCCGAGAGCAACCCTGAGCTGTAACCCCATGTATTGGTCCCCTCCCATTTCTCCCTTGGCTCTCCACCCCTCAGACTGTTGTCCGTAGCAAAGTGAAGACCGGTGACTAGCGCTTTCCCTTGGTCTCTTCAGATTCTTTTTCTAAAGACAGGAAAGAAAAAAAATGTGCATTCTGTTTTATGTGATACATGATATTTAATATACATGATATTTGTAAAAAGAAAAATGCATTTATTATACCCCTCTTCTGAACCTAGGGTTAACCAGGCTATGCTACTGTAGAGAAGTATGACCATTTTAACCATGAAATTAATCATTCAGGTTGAATGAAAATGTTGAAATATTCATCTGTACACACATTAATCCTTACAATAATGTTGCATATGATGCACACAAAATCCATACCTCCAGCAAAGAGCAGCACAAGTAAACTGATATCGTATGACGATAGAAAAGCATCTACAGCATCTAAAAATTATGCTTTATCGTGTAAATCGTTGTTATAAAAATTCATTTTTCGTCATTTGGAGTCTTTTGTCCGTGTTTTGCGCGGATTACCCTTGTTGGCTTTTTACTGGCGAGGTGTTTATCACATTTCCAGTAACGTATGTAATTTTTTGGTCAGCTCTCCAACGCTGTCTCTTTCCTTCGCTGAGCTCAGTGTGTGTGTGCGTGGGTATGGTGGGCGCGTATGGTGGGTGGAGTGGGCCCTGCCCGCCCCGCAGTGGAGCAGAGAGCATGGAGTAGCAGCTCGTGATCAGAGAAACATTGGTGAGGCAGATTCATACTGAGTCTTATGATCGATTAGGTTTAACCTGCCAGCCTACAAGTTGTATGCATCGCCCGTGCTACTGCTGCAAAGTAAACAAAACGCGCTAGCTAGCTACCTGGCAAAACACATGGACAATAGGTTCAGGACATACAGCCTAAACAGGACGTATCTTAAGACTATGAAAATGTTCATTTACATTTCCTACCTCTGTATTTTGTTTCTATATCTGGAAAGTTCCTAGAATAGCCAATCTTTCAGACGAGTCATCTTAAAGAAACCACGCATATTTCTCAACACCATGATTCCCACGGTCCAGTGACGTTATGCAGTCAATGGGTTATGTTCGCGTTCGTAAACGATCATAAATTACAGCAAAACTATGTAGAGACTATATTATTTTTATTTGAAGTATAACAGTGAAGAACTCAGTGTAACAAATTCTGAGTTCATCTCCTCTGCTCACTATGGTTCAGAGAGGGCGGGGCTGTCCCTCTCCACATATGCAATGTGTTATTTATACAGTTCTATGAATGTGAGCACAAGCCTGTGGGAGGGGTTCATTGGATGACAAACTATTAATTGATTTTACAGAACTTGCTATATCGTGATATGTATTGTTATCGGGATATGACATTTTGGTCATATCGCACATAGCCCATCAATCAATATGCATGTTATTGCTAAACTAACTCCTTGATCTGGCCACTGCCGCCATAATGTACCACCATATAGTCAAATAGCCTCTTTTAGCCATATCCTTTTAGAATATTAGGCACTGAAACTGATGACATTCTGCTGACATTATCTTAAAAAAAAAAAAGAAAAAAAAAGGGACTATTGGGAAATGTACTGGCATATCATGGTGGCCAAATGCCAATACTGCTCAGGTACTATGCATGCTGTCCATCTATCCACACACAAGATGACATCTCACCTTTTCTAAGCTCCTCTCTCTTCTTGGCAGCTTCCTCCCTCTGTTTCTTGATAATGGCCAGCCTGGCCAGGTCGGACTTTGCCTGATCCGTCTTCCCCTCCAGATGTAGCTTCATGTAGCGCTCTTTGGCCTTCTGCTTCTCTATCTCCTCCCTGACAGGGAACAGAGCACGTCAAGGCATCAACATTACTCATATACATGTTCTACTGCTGATATTCTACAGGAGGTCCGTGACCCCTCCTCAGAGTTACTGCCAGATCATTTGCCCAAAATGTTGTTCTTCCAAAAATGTAAATGAAAACACAGAAAAAAAAAAGAAAAAAACAGGGTTCGACATTAAGCATTTTCATGCACTTGTCCTTTTGGACAAGTACATTTGTCATTCACTTGTCCAAGTAAAAAAGTTAACTTGTCCGGGAAATAAAAGTGACATTTTATAGTGTGAATACCTGAAGGCATTTGTCCCCCTTTGACTAAAGGTGAGCTGCAATAGAAAAATACTAGTCAACTTTTTAAAATCACAATATGGAATTGAGATTTGAGCTACACTATTCTACATCACATTGTACTGATCAGAAACAATATATAAATAAATTACATCCTATGGTAGCATTATATTTCTATGCATTTTAGGCTAGGTTAAGGGAGTAGTATCTATCAGGTCAATAATTAATATAGGTCTAACTAAGGGTTATTTACAATTTCCAAGTTAGTTATTTAAATTGAATATTTGATTAATATTTACAATAATCTGCTACATGTAATCTAAAGTGAGACACTTATTTTAGAGAGATCTGTATATTTTACAGATTTTATTTTGAAGTAAATAGATCCGTTTACCCGGAACACAGCGGAAACGTTTTTAACTTGAATGAGATCAAAGACGAGTGGAGACTAGCTGGGCAGTGAACGGTTAAAACACGGCAATAGCTAATTCGTGCAAATTATGTAATATTTCAGTCTATTAAAATGTCAGATCATTTACCTGCGCTTACACATTTTCCCGATCGCTTGGCCTACTACTACCCATGCTTTTCAAATGTGCATTCAGCGCTTTACATAACGCTGTCCCTGTATTTGAACTATTTTCTACATGACCAAAATATGTTAGTTACAGCAAACTTCTTTTTCTCATCTCAATCGTAGCCTAAGTGGCTGTGGGTTCAATAGGTCTAATTATTTTAATGATTTAGCATTGTATACCGTATGCTAGGGCTGAACGATTTTGGAAAGATATCCAATTGTGATTTTTATGACAGATATTGCGATTTCTGTTTTTTTTTTTTTTCTAAAATAAAAAACAAAACAAAAGATCAATATATTCAATAAGTCAAAATATAGGCTACATATTTAAAAACATGTTATGGAGCATTACCACATGAGATGGCATCAAAATATTAACGGGTCTATATTCAAATGAAAAGATGAGAGCACAAAGACACAGGATTCATTTCTTTACGCATGGATTTATTGCATTTTAGGACATGCAGTTCGTGCACATTGGCAATTTTACTAAATGTTTTAGATGTGCTAAAGCTAAATTAAGTTCAATTACATTTCAGCATCCCTAAAATAATAAAAAATGATTATTATTTTCTGAAATACTTTTTAGCCAATGTTTAAGCTATCACACATAACATTACATTGTCGAACTTAGCTTGCCTGTTAGAGAGTTGACAAACAAATACAGGTATAAACACAGCCTGTTCGTTGTTATACAATGAAATTTGTGATTTTGCAGACACTCTGTATTCTTCAGCATGACTGGTAGGAGCAAAAACTTGTTCAGATTAGTGCTGTACCAAACGATTATTTTTTTGGTCGATTAATCTATTGATTATTTTTTCGACTAATCGATTATTCTTTCGATTAATCGGATAACTACATTATTGATAATATAGAAATCCAGTCGATACCATAGGGTGCTGCGGCCTGCACCACTTTGTGTTCCTTATTACAAAGCCAGGGCAGTGTAGAAACACTAGATTATAGTTTTCAGCTTGTACAGAGAATGGGCAGCTAGCAGACCATGAGCAGATATTTGCTTAACTTCACTAAGTGTATTGTGTTGCAATCAC
>JAODUE010008858.1:0-28615 GCA_027564755.1 Amblyopsis hoosieri
GTAAATAAGGATAAAAACATAGGAGGTTATAAGGCTAAACAGTGTGGTTAAGTAAAAATTCTCAGTCATAGGCACGTTTGAAGAGAAGTGTTTTTAACCTGGATAATGCTATAGTATTTTAACAAACAATCTTCACTCGAAAAGTTGGAGAGGGGTGTCACCGTCGGCGGTCACTGTTAGGTATGAAGATGTTATAATGTATTAAAATAAATTTACTTTTTATGTTTAATGTTTTGTTTGTTCAATATCTATACTGGATCTATTGGATCAGACTGTTTCTAAATCCAAAATCTAAATCCAAATACATCAAGCAGCAACCCCTACTCGACTCACACAAGCACAACTCTAAACCAACAGCATCATGTCCAGGTGAATTGACCACTTCACCTGGCAGCAACTATACTGACCTGCGGGGAGCACTGTTGTGCCGGCAGTTTCTGCTGTATAATCAGCTGATGCTTGGCTTGTAACGCAAGCAGCTGTTTCAGCTGCGCACTGCTCTGGATGTGCTGGGCCTGTTGTTGTATCGACAGTGCCTGCTGCTGCTTGGACACAAGCTGCTGCTTGAGTAGATGTTGTTGGTGTTGTTGTTGTTGCTGCTGCTGTGTGTGTTGGGAATGCAGTAGCTGCTGTTTCTGCTGCTGCTTGTGGGACTTGTTCTTCCTTTGCTGGGAGCGTTTCTGGAGGCTCTGCCGCTGGTCCTGGATCTCCTGGTTGTGGTTGTGCATGTCCCCCTGTTGCTGTAGCAACAGCTTCTGTATGGCCCTGTGCTGGGCAAGCTGCAGCGGCGTCTGCTGGAGACACAGCTGTCGCCGCGGACGCTCGTCCGTCTCCGCGGCAACGTCCTGCTCCTCCCCGGCGCTGAGGGGGCCGGGGGGCGGAGCCTCTGGCGGTTCCTGCTTGACGCTCGCCTCGGCGGGCGCCTCGCGGTCAGGGGAGGGCGGGGCGATGTCCGGCGGCTCCTCCTTGACCCGGAGGAGGAGGAAGCCCGGGGGCTCGGCCACACCCTCCCCCCCCCCCCTGCTCTGGCGCTCCAGCTGCAGGCGCAGGGCCTCCACCAGCCGCTGCTTCTGCAGCAACATTGCCGTCAGCAGCTGGATCTGCTGGTCCTTCTCCCGCAGCATGCCGTCCTTGTCCAGCGGGGGTGCCAGAGCGCCGGGACACGGGCAGGAGGCCGGAGGGGAGGAGGCGGGCTCCTCTTTGACCGTGACCACCGGAGATGGATGGAGGCTCAGCTGGTTGAGAGGAGAACTCACCTGTGGAGAGGAGGAGGAGGAGAAGAAGGGGAAGGAGAAGATGATGATGATAAGGGAAGAAGCAGAGAGAATAAAATAAAACAAGAAAAAAGAGAAGAGAATAAGTGAATAAGAGAAAAAAGAATAAGAAAAGAGAGAGGAGAAGAGAATAAAGAAGAGCATAAAAGAAAAGGAGAGATGAGAAGGACTGGCATCAGCGTTTGAAGGCCTTCCTGCATGACTGCAGTACAGCTGATGTCAAGGATTATAGCAGGTTTAATGAGGAAAGCACTGCTTGAGCGTTGATGGTGCTAATGCCCAGGAGGAAAGTGCAAGCCATGCTAAAGAAGGACCTGGGACTTCCATCAACCCTCGTGTAAACAAACACACGCTGTTTAATGAGATGGAAAGAAACTCAGTAGGCCTAATTTAGACGCACGTGATCTGATGCACATGCACAATGTGATCCGTTGCTTTAAGATGAAAACCACACGAATAAATCCAATACACACACACTACGATGCACGGACCATTTCAGCCAAGGTGTCGCTGTTGTAGCTGGGGTCTCCAAGGCTCATGGTGGTGGGTGAGCGATGGCGATGGCGGGGGGCCGGGGAACGGGCCGATACGGAGGGTACGTCTCTGCCAAAGGTCGCTGGGGGGGTGCCATAGGTGTGTGTGTGTGTGTGTGTGTGTGTGCAGAGGGGATTAAGGGTCAGTGCATGTACCAGAATTACATTGTGTTACTTTACTGACTGGTTGTATTCTCCGAGCATCATGCTCGAGTGCCTTGCTCATGGACACCTTGGTGGCAGCTGTTACAGAGAGGGAGAACATTTCTCATGTGCTTTGTCCAGTCTGGAGCGAGACTAACACAACTATTATTTACCCTCTACATACCACTGGCTCATCCTGATATTAGCCAACATGCCTTTAAATATTATACATAAATACATTTAACTGTGTGGTTGTTTAGTATTTACCATTTACAAGTCCTTATTATTATTATTATTATTATTATTGTTGTTGTTATTATTATTACCTGACTGGAAAGGCAGAGGGCCTGCTGCTGCCGACAGATGCTGTCGATGGGATGTGTTGGTGAAGCTTCTGGAGGACCCTCCAGCCCCTGGCCCTATGGCGCCCCCTGCTGCCAGAGAGGAGGCAGTGCCAGCGGCACCTCTCAGCTGGTAGGCCCTGAGCCTGTCGATGAGGTCGCTCTTCGTGCCAGAGACTGGCAAGCTACGCATCTTCAGCTCTGACCTCAGCTCTGCCATCTGCCAGCAGACAAATAAAGCAGAAATGACGAACTCACGTCAAGAGAGTCAATAGAGTGGCTTGAGGAGAAGGGGGCGTGGCAAATCCAAAGTGTGCATGGTGCAGAGGGAAGAGGATGTAAAACGACAGAATAATCCATTGCCGTCTCTCTGTCGGGTCTTAGTACAGTAGGAAGGCCATTTTTCAGTGTCAGCATTTTATTAACGGTGGCTCTTTAAAAACCATGGTCTATCCTTCAGTTAGTCAATGTACTCAACAACGTGTAGGCAGAGACTGTAGTCAGTCTGTGTTCATGTCTGTTATTCCTAACACAAAGACTAGACTGTGTTTTCTAGGGTTACGGCTCAGCTGGCTATTAGTATGTATACATGTGTATGCATTTCTTTAGGTAAACACAGACCCGTGCAGACACCGTGCAGTGAAGTTTGCTACAAAATATATAGTTCTACAATCTCTGGTCAGATATTAAATAAAGGCAAACTACAATAACACAGCTACTGAACGAGTGTGAACACATTTTTATTACTCGACGGGGGAGACCTATTGCAGTGAGAAGCAACACAGAGGGCAACGTGGCGTGGATAACAACAAACATGCAAACAATGTGCTGTTGTTGTGGGCCCTGGCAGTTACAGCGCAGGGCTGCTAACCTTCATCTCATCCAGGTTCATTGGGAGGCGCTCAGGCTTGCTGCCTCCGTGTGCAGCGGTGATGCAACCGGCCTGGCTGCAGGAGGCTGCTGGATGACATGCAGGGGAACTTGGCGCTGCATGCTGGGAGGCTGAAGGTGCAGCTGGCTGCTGATCTGTCTGGGATCTGGGGAATAGAACAATGCAAGGCATCATGGCCCACACACACAATGACAGGACATCTGTCATACTGTCTACCACATCATGCTCAGCTGAGTAGTTCAACTGAGAAGAACACGTGCCTGTGTGTGACATAGTCTCTCCTGCTAATAGCAATGACTGACACCTATTGGCCCCGCCTCTTTCTAGAATGACTATCAAACAAAACAAATGTGAAGCTTGTGAAGTCCAGGTGGTGTCATGAGTACCACTAGGAGCAGGCAGGGTGGTGTGGCAGTTGTAGTTTTTTACCTACCTATGTGTACCAGGTAGGGTGGTGTGGTAGTTGTAGTTTTTAACCTACCTATGTGTAGCATGTAGGGTGGTGTGGTAGTTGTAGTTTTTTACCTACCTATGTGTAGCAGGCAGGATGGTGTGGTAGTTGTAGTTTTTAACCTACCTATGTGTAGCAGGCAGGATGGTGTGGTAGTTGTAGTTTTTAACCTACCTATGTGTAGCAGGCAGGGTGGTGTGGTAGTTGTAGTTTTTTATCTACCTATGTGTAGCACGCAGGATGGTGTGGTAGTTGTAGTTTTTTACCTACCTATGTGTAGCAGGCAGGATGGTGTGGTAGTTGTAGTGTTGTTGCTGCTGGCTGAGGATCTGCAGCTGCAGGAAGAGCTGCTGCTGTTGGAGGACCTTTGCGTAGGAGGAGTCCAGGTGAGGCGGAGGCTCCTTTGGGTCCCCCTTCTGGTCCGGAGGAATATACTGGTGGTACTTCAACTTCTTTATCTGGACAGTACATGCGTTCATGTTATTGTTTAACGTGTTCTATCATGCATTATTATTACTCACGTGTTCTGGCGAAATGTATTATCAAAATGTGTTGATCTGGAATTTATTTTTTAAATAAAATAGTTTATATTGCCATGGATATACATAACTACTATATATAGTCCTATGTACTGGTAGTACGTACTGGTGATACATATACTATAGACTACTATGACTATTCCTACTGTGTACTGAGGGGCGTGATGATGAATGGTCATGACAGCTTCTAAGATACTACCATATGTCATACTGGCACCACCTTAGGCTTGGTGTCCTTGGCTTTCTTGGATCTCTGGGCAGCACGATCAGAGCTCGGTTTGGGCTGGGCCTGCAGGACACAAGCCAACAGCACGCCATCTTTCATCTCTTGCTGAGCTCTAAATGCAAGGCCATCATTGGCTGGGACGGGTGTCACTCACCTTCATCTGCGTGGAGGGGGCGGTCCTCTGAGGAGCAGGTGTTGACGGCCCATTGGCCAGCTTGGCAGAGGAGGGTGAGGGGCTGGAGGCGGGTGGGACAGGAGGTAGATGCGGGGGTACCTGAGTAAAGAACTGAGAGCATAGCTGGAGTTACAGCCAGCACTGGCTCCCCCCACATGGTTCTATTTCACACCTCATCTAGGCTAGACTAAACATAACGCTACAGTCTTTCCAACTGATGGCATTATGGCAACACCTACAGTACAGTAAGTAAAGATCACAATTCTGACTGTCATGCAGCACTACCTGTGCACTGCTAATTGTCTTAGACACAACATAATAGTATGAAGATACTATATGTTTTCAACAATGTTTTATACAAAAACACACATCGCATCTGTATGCAATGTTATCTGCTATAGGGGAATCTGCTGAATCGTCATGGTTTCATCAGCCACAAACACTTTCGTTCCTCCATCTGCACAGGTTAAGAGTTTGGGTGTCATTCTTGACAGCACTTAACACTGAAGCACACAACAATAACACCGCTCGTTCTGCATATTTCCATCTACGCAATATCAACCGCCTACGCCCGTCCCTTACATCTAACAGTACTGCAATTCTAGTACATACCCTGATTACACCGCGTATTGATTACTTTAACCCTATCCTCTATGCCATGGTCTTCCTCACAAGCTCCTCCATAAACGTGTCATCACCAGAACCACTTACATAGAACATATCCTTCAACATCTTCATTGGCTCCCACACCGTATAGACTGCAAGATTCTGCTTCTTACCTTCCGGACTCTTCACAACCTAGCACCTCCGTACCTCTCTGATCTCATTCTGCAGACCCTCCCGCACCCTTAGATCCACCTCCTCCATTAATCTCACCGTTCCACCTGCACGCTTAACCACCATGGGGTTTAGAGCTTTCAGTCGTGTTGCCCCTCATCTCTGGAACTCTCTGTCACAAAACATCCGTAATACTGACTCTCTCCCTATCTTTAAATCCAGCCTTTTTATTCTACTTATTTGTCACACTTAGTGGACTATTTTTATTGACTGTTTGAAACTGTACTGTAGCTATGTTTTTATTGTGTACTTTGTAAGCCTATAAATAAAATATTATTTTTATTATTATTATTAAATAGATAAACAAACAGATAACCTATTTTTTATTTCAAGCACAATGTGCAGTAAAGTCTTCCTACAGTGTATAATAGTCTTCCTTGAATCGGATACGGATGCGAATCGAATTCAATCTGTCTTGATCTGATAGATTTTTTAATCTGAAAACTCCTGATTTTCATTTTTAGATTTTTTAATTATCCCACATTTGCTTTGAAATATATATTTTTTCCAATTCTTTTACACAAATCCAGATTTTGTCGCTCAAGATTTCTTTTCGAGAACACCAGAGTGTCCTCCTCTCCTACTGTAAAGAGTCTTAATGTCATCCTGGACAACCAACTATCATGCAGCAAACATCGCTGCAACAGCTCATGTCTGCAGATTCTCACTCAGATTGTAACTACAATATCAGAAGGCCGTTCCTCACAAGGAAAGCGACACAGGGTTTGTGATCAGAACCCTACAGCATGTTCATGTTCAAAACACTGGTACTGGCCTACAAGGCAGTATAGAAAACTACCCCGAACTACCTCCAAGCAATGGTCTGGTACCAGGTCCAAAAAGAGCATGTCGTATTACCATCTCCGCTGGCCGGCTGGCACTGCCATCGCTACGAGGTCTCAAAACTCGCTTATCAAAGTCTAGAATGTTCTCGGTCCTGGCACCACAATGGTGGAACAAGCTTCCAGCAACAGTCAGGACTGCTGAAACATTACTCATCTTCTGCAAGAGACTCGAGACACACCTCTTCACAAATCACTTCGACACCTCGACTAGTGACATCTCCACCTCCTAGCACTCAATGCTAACTCAGGTTTCTTACTCTCTCTTACTCTGTTTTGTTTTCTCTCTACCCTACTCTGTAATTCTCATTTTTGAAATTCAAGTGGGGGATGGATTAAACTCAGGTCTCACTCCAATCTCACTCTTTTCTTGAAAGATAGTGTTCTGATCTGCTTCAGGTCATCAGATATCATGCAGGGCAGCATATTTTCAGGATGAACAAAATATACATTACGCTAGATGACCGGGTCAACTATATTTCTCAGGTCTTGCAGCAGGTCCCTCGAATAATTCATCAAGAGCCACAAACAAGCAAAGTGACATCCAAACTTACTCCCTCTCTCCCTTGAAATTCAAAGCTGACAATTACATTGACATATTGGACAGGAGTAACTGAGCTGTAACAGAGATGGCCATCACTTGCGCACATGCTGTCTGACGATAACCTGGAAAGACTTCCCAAAGGTGAATCTGAAAATTTGGAATTTCAAATTATTTACACAACTTTCCCTGCAACACACAAGCAACACAAGAAAATGGTAACAAAAGAATCTGCAAGAGTGTGCGGCAAGGAAAGAAGAGATGGACATATCAGGGACAACATTTTATCGAGAATGGAGATATCAAACTAATACTAAATCTGATTACAATATTATGCAAACATAAAACCTGAAAATTGTAATTGAAACTTTGTGTGGGATATTAAAAACTTTAATTCCATATTCAGGGTCCTAAAAGAAAACCTTTGAGGGGTCAGGTGTTTTCACGAACATTTGTTTTGAGCTCAAAATCAAATTTAACATAAAAAATTGGAAATTGATATTTAAGTGTGATATTTAAAAATTGTCAAAATGGGAAAAACTAAATGTATTCCATATTTAGGGTCCTAGGTGAAATTTATGAGGGGTCAGACATTTTCATTCAGTTTAAAAATCTAGTTTAATGTGGAACATTGGAAATATTGGAAAGCAAATGTGGAATATTTATTGTCAAAATGAGAATTCTTTTTTTAATATTCAGGATCCTAAAAGGAAACAATTGTGGTTTCAGGCATTTTCAGATTCAAAAATCAGTTTAGAACGAACAAATCAAGTCACCCTGCAGTGTATAATAGTCTTCTTACAATGTTCAGTTCGCCTGTGCACAGTAAAGTCTTCCTACAGTATGTCTCCAGTATATCCAGTGTACCTGTGTGGAGGATTGTAAAGTGGCCGCAGTCTCGGGTGGGGAGTGCAAAGGACCCATGCTCAGAGGAGACTCCAGGGCTCCTGGGTGCTCTGGGGACAGACTGTCAAAGCTGTCTTCATCCAATGACAGGTTCTCAGCAGACACCTTCACCGGGAAGTCTGTCTCTGGGGGGATGGGGAAGGGAGAGAAACAAGATACAGTAAAATAAGTCAAGCACTATTGTGAAGGCTGCGGTTTACATGTATAGCATTTAGCAGATGCTTTTCTTGACTTACAACCAGTGCAATTGTCAAGTTAGCACCAGAACAGTAGAACATACACCAGTTATTGGTAATAGCATATATCATATCAAATACACATGGATCACTAATCATGCAGGGAAAAAAAGTAATTTTCATCAGTGGCTATCTATTGCAACACGCATGCCCTCACGAAAGTACAAAAAAGCGCAATATGGAGCAATCAACCTGTCATTTTGAGTGTGTTTGTGGTCTGTGTGTGTGTGTGCGCGCACGTGTGCGTGCGCCAGCCTGCCCGCACCCTAGAAATGACAACACACAGAGTGATCTTTATCACCTGCATTTACAAGTGCTAAGCTATCATCTGCCACACTGCAGTTAATCTGCTGGTAACAGTGCCAACGACCTTCCTGCTTCTGTGTGTGTGTGTGTCTGACTTACTACAATGTCAGCATGTAGCTTTTTCACATCCACCTACATTATTGGCTCAAGCAAGCCATTTATCCTCACAGTGAAGGTGGCAGCAGAGCCATCTTGAAAGTCCCCTGCATGTTGCTGTGAAAATGTTCCTATGTTGTGAACTGTGTTGTCTCAACGGACCTTGGCCTGTTTTTGAATCTGTGTCATATAGTCCAAATTCCTCTCTGTAAAAAGCATGGTGTGACTCCGTCATATATCTACTAAAAGTGAAGATTAAAAAGACTAAGTGAAATAGAAGCTCCTCCTACAGTCTTCTAACAGTCAACAGTAAAAGGTCATTTAGCAGACACGTTTATCCTAAGTGACTAACGTTTCAACTAGACCCCCTCCCGTTTGTTTACAAGGCAAGAAGAGATGCTGCTGTAACCCTGTTAGACCTTGTTTTGAGGCATCTGGAGGGGAACCAGAAACATGCAAGACTTCTCCTTGATTTTTCTTCAGCTTTTAATAGTATTCAACCTCACATCCAGCACAAAGGAACCTTGTTTGTTGGCTAACAGACTTTCTGACAAACCGAGAACAGAGTCAGAGTAAACAGGTCTCTGTCTAAACTCCTAGCTTCAACAGGGTCTTCGCAGGGCTGTGTCCTTTCTCCATTTGTATACTAATGATTGTCAATCAAATCATAAAGACAGGCATGTGCTCAAATGTGCAGATGATACTGTAATAGTCAGCATTCTGCACAACGAGGAGCAGAGTCATGGACCTGTGGTGAAAGAATTTGTCAGCTGGTGTGAACAGTCTTTTTTACAATTAAATGGTTCTATTTTAGAAGGGGCCCCACGTCTACTCCTCTTTCTCCGGCCACTCTTAGAGGGGAGCCTGTGACTGTTGTCCAGCAGTATAATTACTTGGGAACTATTTTAGATGACAAACTTACCTTTGATGCCAATGCTGATTTTATTAGTAAAAAGGCAAATCAGAGATTGTTCTTCTTAAGAAAGCTCAGAAATGTTAATGTTGACAAGTCTCTGCTGAAAGTGTTTTACACTTTATGTATTGAGTCAGCTTTAACATTTGCTATGATCTGTTGGTTTTGTAATCTTAGTGTGAAAAACAAAAACCTGCTGGGGGAAATTGTGAATGTGTGCCGTAAAGTTACCAGAGTGAAATTAAATGATCTGTGCGACCTGTACCAAGTTAGAGCCACACAGCACCCCCTATATGGAGAGTTTACACTGCTGCCCTCAAGGTTCCATCAACCAAAGGGTTGATACTTGAGGTCTTTTATCCCAACGGCTGTTGGTTTTTTAAATAAAATAGGACTAGACCTGTGACTGAGTAATGTACTCACAGATCCTTTTTCTGGATTTACTTATTGTATTATTGTATTGACTGCGGACTGCTGATGTAAACCAAATTGCCCCTCGGGGACATTATAGTACTCTACCCTACTATATTCTACTCCTCTACTAAATATCACAAGGAGCAGTTACGGGTTAGGCATCTTGGTCACGGTTGCGGTAGGCCAACTCTGGGGCTTGAGCCTCATGACCTTCTCGCTTGCGGTCAAAAACCCAGAACGTGTAAAACCCAGAAAAGTGTATTTATGACTGGTGGTGACTGGTGGTGAGGAACATCATTCAATATTCTAAAATGTAGGACAATATGTAGAAGATTGTGCGTTAATGTAATGTAAGTGCAGCTAATGGAATCAATTGACCAGCCCTTGACTAATCAATATATAGAATGAATGAGAATGGGTTTATGTAGTCACAGAATATAATGAAAACATATCCCTCCCTGTATGGTTCTCTTCTGTGCTTTTCACCACTGCAATCCACCAAAGTGTCCTGTCTGAACGGCAGGAAATAAAACTACACCAGAACAAAGAAAATGTGGCTACAGAGCAATAAAACAAGCTTTAACTAAAAACATCAATCTGAACTAATATCCCAGAAGACGGAGAGACCTTGTAGTAATAATATAAGATTGATAGTAGCAACAATTTGTGTTAACAAAGACAGCGTCAAAATCTCTATGAAGATAAATGAAAGATATCCCAATTCTCCTTTGTGACATTCCACTGTGCAGATTAGTCAATTTGAACACAAATTATGAATGCATATCTGCATGCAAAAGTACCATAATGGATTTGTATCCACATTCATATCTATTATCTGAAGTACAAGGTGATGGGTGGTGCAGCGAAGCATAAGCACACTGGAGTCCCCTTCACCCTGACGATGTGTCCTTGAGCAAGAAGTCCGAGTACATCTACATACACTCTCTCACAGCCAACACTGAAGGATCACACCATGGCTATTATAATGACCATGTGGGACTTGGTTACGGATGGACGAGAGACACTAAGTGACAGCAACACACACACACACACGTGCGCGGCGCGCACACACACACACACACACACGCAGCGCTGGCCCTTAATTCACCATCAGCGGGAGATAATGAGGAGACAACATGGGGCTGATTAAATAACCTCCCAAACAATACTGGGATGACATCCCTACTAGTGTGTCGACATGTGTGTGTGCATGTGCGTGTGTGTGTGTGCGTGTGTTTGACTAGGCTCTGTCTGTGTACCTATGTGTGGGTTTTTAATCTTATAAAATCAGAACAACATTTTTAACGGTGTTCATGGTCTGTGCTACATGCTAGCTAATACAATAATATATACCGTCTAACTTTTGTGCCCTGACCCCAACAAACAAGTGGTCACAAAAGTTAGACGAAAGTTTGATGCAACTGTAGAACGCCGTCTCATGTTCCTCAGTGGCGGTGGGTGTGATTGCGGTTATTGTGCTCTGGTAACAGGAAACATATAATCCAGTGACAATGCATCTTATTGAATCTCAGCTGTCAACACCTCCACACATCAATCAAGACAGGTGGGCCCAGCGTCTCTTCGCTCATAGTCTCGTGTCAAAGGGCGCGGTGATTGTTTGACAGAGGCAATATACTGTATGAGCTGTTGGTCCCCCCCACGGTGGTTTCTGTTGTCATATATTTGAAATGTGAAATAAAAAAAAGAACATAACTGTATGTTAAAAGTACATTCCTCAATGGTGTTATACCGCCACCAGATCCCCAAATGTCTTCCCCCGCTCAGTGTTGACATTTGAAACACAACTATGCACGAAAATAGCTTTGTGGGCAAGGGAGCAGGATTGTGTGTGTATGTGGGCGCTTTAGTAGAAGGGGTAGAGAGCGGTGTAAGTGTTGTGGGTGCTTTAGGGAGAGATAAAGAGAGGAGTGCGAGCCTACCCAACTGTTAGGTCTGCAGAAATGAGATGGGTTTGCTTCCTGTCTGTCAGAGTGAAATAAAACTGAAGATATGACTCACGCTAGCCTAGTTTAACCTTTCTAATCTTACTGCAGCGCTTCTTAGTGGTGTGTGTGTGTGTGTGTGTGTGTGTGTGTGTGTGTGCCTGTGTGTGTGCGTGTGTGCGTGTGTGTGCGAGCCTGATAAAGACATCAGAATGGCAACATCAATATGCTGCTGATGATTGGAGGAGAGAGCTCTCACTCTCTCGCACTCTCTCACACACACTCAAGCACGTACAAAGTGTATGTACATGAATGTGATATGAATATGAAGTTATGAATATGAAGGCCATGTTGTGACGTGACTGGAGCGTCTATGAGCTGGTGTTCCACTCTGCACATGCTCACAGAGCGTGAAGTGGAGACAGCCATTATCTCAGGGTTAACCACCTGACCTGCCGCCTATTGCAGCAGGAGCCTATGGTTGAGGGTTGTTAGGCTTGTCCCTGGGCAATAACTGGTGTCAGTAGTGGTCTGGCCTGCTACAGTGTCATTGAGCCTGACATTAACGTCAATACATGTATTATGTTAATGACCATGTTGACAACATAGTCTATGAGGCAAATGAGATAGGGACTAAACTAAAATAAATGTGTAGTCATTGAGTGTGTAATGAACGATATGATTGGACCCTGTGTAATGCAGGTCAACAAACCTATCAGGTGGCAAGCTGAAGTTTGACATGGCAGCTATAGGCCAAGAAACAGATGTGACCTAAAGACCATTCTAATATAATAAGTACTTTGAGGGCCTGTCTCTGCCATACCAATTAGATTACTTACAAAGGGTGGGTTTGTGTGATGTGAGTGTCAATCTTTGGCCCGGCATCGATGTACAAATTAGCAGTGTTCCAGTGGAAAGCAGTGCTTCAAAACTAAGCTCATTCCTGCCCATTTCCTTAAACATAATTAACTGAATCAGTTTATTTCATTATACTGTATTCATTAAGTATAGTATTCCTAATGTAATGTCATTGCCATTTCCGTCACATAGGCTAGGCAAAGCCTTCTATCATTGTCCATTTATATTAGGACATATACAATATGTTTTATACAGGCATAGGACAGATATACATCGTGTTATTACAACTAAGAAGTGGTTTATCATTCAAATACAGTATGTGCCATGGTATGCTTAACATAAAGCGCTAGGAGATATATTTATATTGTCACCCATAGCCTAGTGTCAGCCTCTTCCGTCCATTAGCATTATGTCACACATCCCTGTAAGCTCGACAGCACTTGATATTGTAGATTTTCATTGGCTGTTGTAATTGTCACGCACAATATTGTATCTGTAATTCTGGTGCAACGCTAGTGCAATGCTATATTTCAGAAATGTTTGTTTTTCCATAGCAGTAACCACATCTTATTTTTTTGACATATTTCAAGACCTGCAAACAGCCAGAGCCGTGCTGTTGACTTTCTAAGTAATTCCTCAGTCTGAGTTTAACGTCCGACCTGGCCATTGAGTTAGCTAGTTGGTCGTCACGCATGTCAGTCACAAAGCCTCCCCTGTCAAGTAGGCGGGTCTACACACAGTTAGCCAGCGCTGTGTCCCAGCCTTTACCCATGCAAGTAAAGGCTGGCTCTCCCAGACTACCCATAGCCTGAGCCATAGCCTGACACAAGCGGCTGTACTGACCTATGATGGCCTGTTTAATGATGGAGTGGACAGGCAGGATATTATTGTGAATGAGCTCCATGGGGCCAGGCCGGTGGGAGATCTTATCGTTCAGGTCGTCAGCCAGCCGCGCTCTCTTCAGCTGCAGCTGCTTGGCCTGTAGAGACGGCTCCACCAACGTCTCTAAGGTCACACACAACCAGAGGTATTTGTAGAAGGTTCCACATTATAACGTACAGAGATGCTGCTGCTGTATTCTGCTGTAGTAGAAATAGCACTGATCTGGGCAGGATCCACATCATGTGAATGTTCAGCACAGTGACTGTGACCATCGCTGTCATCGGTGGAGCATCAACATGACAACGTTGAGACTCACCCTCCAAAATGTGCATCCGGATCAACTCTGCCCGCTCCGGTCGACACTTTATCTTCCTCTTCAAGTAATCCTCCATCTGCAGAGACAGCCAGAGAGGAAATAGCAGAAATAAGAGTGAAACAGATATGCATAGCGAGAGAGAGAGGGCCAGAGAGACCAAGAATAACTAAGTGAAGTGTTATAAGAGGCAAAGAGACAAGAGCAAGACAGCCAGTCACACAGACATTGGACAGACAGTTGAAGTGTTGATACAGCCTTTGCGTTAAAACACTATATATGATACCATATGTTTGCTTTAGCTTATTGTATAGTTAAATACATTTACTACATACTTAAATCAGTGACGATAAGCTAAAAAAGTTTTTGTCACTCAAATTCAGTACATATCTCCTCACACTAGCTGTCCCTTCTATGTGTGCAAGAAAAATAACCTGGTGTTTCTACACTGCCATGGCTGTGTAGTATGGGTCATTATCTCTTTGGCAGATATCAACCTATTCATTTGATTCAGGTAAGCAGGGAGACATAAAATATTCAGGGCAGGCGTCCCCTAGACTAATTATTGAGGCAAAGTCAAACTGAAGCGAGATAGTTTGAGCTAAATAGTTTGACTTTGCCTCGAGAATCAGTCTGGAGATCTTGGAAATCGTTGTGTTTCAGGACAGTAAACTGTGTGTGGCCAATAGGCCTTTTTCATGCTGCCATTTTGAATAGCGGTATTGGCTAAGAGTACTTCCGGTTAGCCAGAATTCCTATGGAGAATGAAGGACCGTCTCTCTTATATTTTCAAGATTTTATCAAATCTGACGAAATTCAGGCTGTAATATGTTATTGAAACTGTGGACATGTACAGAAAAACAATACAATCCAAACTGGGTAATGGATACAATAATTTATATTTTATTTATTAAGGTAATGTCAGCTAACTATAGTAGCCACAGTAGAGCTAACTATGAAAAGATCGAAAATGTGTTAGATCAACTAATAGCTTGTAAATTCACTTTGAAAAAGATGGAATTATCAAACGTGTATTTGTCATTGTATTTGAATATTTATTCATGTTAGTAATATTGTGTGTGCATGTTCTTTTTGTAGTCTGTGCCTATGTCAGTATTAGACCAGCGCTGTTATGAGCAGAGTGTTATGAGCAGAGTGCTATGAATAGCCAAACAATGTGTGTAAGATACCAGTAACATTATGTTAGGGATGTGGGGAAAAGGAACAATAATAAATAATTGATTGCATTAGTCTTGAAGGAGAGGATTTCATATTGAAAAGATGTGCAACATATGGCATTGGTTTGTGAACAAATCTATGTACTGTATGCTAAAATATATGCTATGCATATCCTAACAATAAACCTTTAATCCTGTGTGGACTAAATAAAACAATAAGATAAAAAATGGGGTCTAACTAGCAAATTATTTTGTGGTCCACAACAGACTTTTGGGAGAGATTAAATATTGCAGTTTTTGTATATTGTTTGTGCCCAACACCACTTCTTGCTTCTCGACAATTCCTATAATGGGTAAGATACTGTTGTTGACCGGACGTAACGAGACACAACCTTAGCACAGAAGGGAAAAGACGGCATCTTTACGTGAAAAAAGCCTATCAGCGTCATAGTTAGCTACGGGCGTGGTTTATGTGTGACGAAGGCGACTTAAAAAACAACTTGAAAATGACAATAGCGAGTCCTACAGAGGTGAACGTAGTAGTAAATGCAATATAGCATAAATTTTATTATAATGTATTAGAAAACCAAAGGCTTTTCTCAATGGAAAACATGTTTTCACTCTTCTCCAGACTATTGCAACAGTAGATTTAACAGCTGGTCCACAGGTTCGTCCAATCACCTGCCAAGTATTTTTTTTAAAGTGCCTTCCCTTTTAAAACACTTGCAATGGACAGATGGATGTGGCTAACAGGGTCCCCAGGACCAGGGTTGTATGGTGTTTCACCTCTTTGCCTCTCTCCTCTCCTTCACTTATCTGTCCTTCCTTCTTCCTAAAACAACTATCTCCTAAAACATTGCTCATGGTTCTTCACCTAATTCCCCTTTTTTCTACAAAGATGCTCATCTCCCCCTCTCATGGTTTCCCCTCCGTCCTCTTCCATTACGTTCTAATGACGGACACCAAAGACTCACCCTCGCCCTTTCCAAACTCCGTCTCTGTTCATGGAAGGCAGCTGAACCTTTCAGAGCTGAGAGAGAGAGAGAGAGAGACAGACAGACAGACATAGAGGGAGAGAGAGAGAGAGAGAGAATGTAAATTACTATTGTATGTCCTTGTTCACTTTCTATTCAATACAGAAGAAGCTTTATTACCAGTAACACTGTGACTGTGATTATGGGGTGGCTGCTAGATACCATTTCAAACTAGACATTGAGAACATTTGAATGAAACCTTACAAAAACAGATAGGTAATTGAAAGTTATGGTTATCAGCACTTAATTAAGTCCACATGCTGTATGCTAATGCTGTGTCAGCATTAGCACCTGCGGTGTGTGTGTGCAAGCCATCCCCCCGCTGGTGCTCCAGCTGGGCGCGTATGTGTGTGTGTGTGTGTGTGTGTGCGTACCAGAATGCAGCCTTGCTGCTGCGCATCATTGCACTTTCCCCCATCAGCATATTTCCAGCGTTCATTAAAACACCATGACAAAAGAAAAGTGTACTCTCCTTGACGTCTCTGTGACACCACTGGTGTGTCAGGGTGTCTGTCCTGCATCTTAGTTCCCAGTAAGGCGCTCATTCTGTTTCGTGTGTACAGCGGACATATGGAATTGAAGACACTTCTCTCTTCAATGGAGAAGTGAAAGACTGTGACTGTAAGAATGATGAAGGCAGCCAAATGAGCAGAAACGCATATTGTATGTGTTGACGACAACTATGACAACAAGCAGAGCCTTTTTACAAACTAGTCTATAAAGTGGTAGGTTATTAAAGCTTCACTCCTCGATTGTGTCCGGAGATGCCCATGTGCTCAGGGACCAATTAATACACAATATCCCTTTAAAGAGGTGCTTGGCACTCCATTCCTCAATATATCTATATATTATATATATATATAAATATATATATTAACCAAGATGGAACTCCCAAATCAGCTTGTAAAATGAAGAAAACAAAGTCCTAGTTACACACAACCACTCATCCCCGTGTTTTGACCTAATGAGGCCAGATAGACTACTGGTAGGGATTTGAGTCAGTGAGCAATTTTGCACTGCTGGAACACACACACACACACACACACACACACACACACACACACACACACACACACAAATTCAACACATATTTGTTGAATTTGACAAAAAGTGTATTAGCTTACATTTAGCTTGCAATAGCTAATATACCTTTAAGGGCTTTGAACATGCCTGTCTGCTGGAAGAGAAGTGAGTGGGTGGAGGTGAAGAAATATGGTTTTCTGTCTTTCCAACCGTCACTGATTGGATTATTGTTTTCACCTGGCTCCCTTGTACTTAAACCCTGTGTTTCTGATTGTTTGTTGCTGGGTATTGCCTGTTCTCCTGTTTGTCTGCTGGTCCTTGAGCGGTGTGCGTGATGCCAATATCATCACGTGCACCATGGACATGTACGTGTTGACTGCACATTTGGGACAGGCCCACCGCTGAATATAACATAGTATAATAACTGATTATATTTGGTAACCTTTGGTGCAACACAGGTCTTACTGTAAGTTGTTGATAATAGGTTTGTTATTTGAGCTGAGTGAGCGATGAGTGTGAAGGAAGTAGAGCAGTTACATATCCAGGCCCCTGGCCTTGCAGTGCTCTTTAAGTACCATCAAGGGTTTTACACTGTATCCTGTAAGCCACAAGAAGCCAGTGTAAAGACATAAGCAATGGGCTAATGTGGGACCATTCATTCGCCTTAATGAGGAGTCCTGCTGCAGCGTCATGGATTGCCTCCACCCGATTAAGAAGAGCAGACTAAGTGAAGAAAAGAATGCATCTATAGTTCTGCATTGAAAACAACATGTCTCAGTTTACTGATGTTTCTAAGATAAAAAAAATAAAAACCAGGACCTAGAGAAGTTAGCTGTTTGACATGGGTACCAGAAGACACGGACTGGTCAAATATAACCCATAAATGATGCAGTTTAGCTTGGGCAACATTTTCTGGAGCAGCAATTAGCATCTCTGCTTTGTAACCATTTATCTTTAAAATGTGTTTGTTTTCCAGTCCATCACTTGCATCAGAGGACAGTAATGTCATTGGAAACCCTCAGAAGGGCAGTTTCCATTGGGTGGTGTTTCCTAAATCCAGACTGAAACTTATCAAAGGCATAATGCAGCAGTGAGTTGTATAGCCACAACATTTTCTAATATTTTCGATGGAAATGGGCCTATTTCTTGAGTAATGCAGGAAACTTTACATTAGGCTGGATAGTGGCATGCTTAAATTGGAATGGGACACATCCTATAGAAAGTGAGGAGCTTATAATATTTAATGTGGCAGGGCTAACAGTTTAAAAATTACGAGGATGGCATTACATCCATGTGGCTCAAAGTATGTTTCATTTTTGTAATCATGTGAAATTAATCCTGTAGACTGTAGACTTAATCCTGTAGATGCCAATACTAGGAGAAATGCTGGATTTATAGCCATTACCTTGTCAATAGCAGAGGAGCATTGTATAGTGGGGGACTGTGAAACAATATTGTGAATAGTGTCAAATAGAATTAGGATTCTTTTTTTATGAAGATATCAAAATAGGCATTATAGTCATATTAAATTGTTTCGGTACAGACAGACAATGCGGTTTGGTGCTTGTATTGTATGGTGCAAATATAGCTGGGCGTAATGCGAAACCAAAATGAAAAGTGTGAGTTCCACACACAGCCTTTAAGCTATAAGCCTTGGGTCAAATTGTAGACCTGCCTGTCCTGCTTCTTAATAGCTGTGTGGGGAAGATGTTGGACGAGTGTTGGATCGGAAAATCACTGCGTTGTTCTACAGTAAAGCCTGTTGCACATAACCTGACATGCCAAAGGAATTGTTGTCACAAGTCCATCTGGGGAGCCGTAGATTTAAACTGTTTGTGAATGGCTGTACTTTCAAATAAATAATTGGCAGTTGATTGGATGTACCATCTGGTCGTTTTCGCTGTGGGCAAACTGTCGGCACCAGTGAATAAGTCTGTTCACAAAACATCCTGAGATCTGCTGACTCTTGACATTCACCTGTAGCGGGACCTTCTCGTATGGAACCAGATATGAACATGACAACATGTTAGCAATCCCACCATGGCGCAAAAGAAGGCAAGGGAACGTCTCCGTGAAGGTAATGCTGCCCCAGAAATCATGGAGAGGTAATATTTCCAACGGCTGGAAAGTTTTCTGAAGCTTACCAACAAAACCACCATCAAGCTCCGTGAGCTCAGCGACTTGCTGGTTGAGCTCCTAGGTACAGAAGAATAATATGGCTATCTCACAGGTTTCTCGTATTTGGACACCTCACAAGGCGTCTCGTCAATTACAGAAAAATTACCTTTTTGACTTCAGGAGAAGTGGGTGCCCGCTGGCTCAAGATACAAGGATGAGGACAATGGTTGGTTCCCTCCCTTTGAGTACTTTTGCAGATTTGTGTGCTATTAAGCAAAAAAGCAGAACGATCCCAGCTTCATGCATCACGGGGGCTCTATTAAACAGGACAGCTTCAGGAGAGCCAACAATGACAGACCAATCTCGGTACACAAACCTAACTTTTCCTCAATGGAAATCAACAAACAAACTGATCATGACTATACTGAAATGTGTCTAGTGCATAATAGACCACACTCGCTTCAAGATTGTAGAACATTCAGAAACAAAACAATTGGTGAGAGAAAGGCCTTTCTCAAAGAGAGAGGGATATGCTGTGCGTCCACATCACACCTTGCTAAGGATGGCATGCAAGTGTATGGAATGTAGGGTTGGGTATCGTTTAAATGTTATTGATTCCGGTTCCGATTCTGCTTATCGATTCCAATATTTTGGGAGAAGAAATAGATATTTCAAGAGGGAAAATGTCCTAACTTTAAATTTAGGCTATAATCAGTCAAATCAATGTCAATGTTGGTGACACTGACAGGATTCAGGGAAGTTTATTTTTCCCTTCATTTATAAAAAATAAGATTAAATAAGAATAGCCTTTTTAAATGTATCCACATTTAAAAAGGCTATTCTTATTTAATCTTATTTTGGTGTTAATGTATTAAATTTTTATAATTACATACTGTAAGTTTACATTATAAAACTATATAAAAACAGTTTACAAAGGTGAGTAAATTAACAACTCACATTTTTACCAGCTGGTTTGAACTCAAGAACACTATAACATTAACATTTAGGCTTAGGTACACCAAAGCTGATATTGTATGTCAATATGTTGCTTACAGTATTAATCTTGTTTAATGTCTCCTTTCCCATTTAGAATTTAATTAAAACTGTAGAATTCTTCATTTTGTGAATTTCTTTCTTCTGATAATTCAGTTAATGATCATTTAATGACCTGGACAATGTCAACCTTTTGAGTTTAACTAGGCATAGGCCTATAGTTGTTCAGAGACCAAAAATACGATATATTTTTAGATCAGCGGCAGGGCGCATTGTTAACAAAACTTAGTGTAATTAAAAGTACAAATAAAAAATGAAATGTTGTAGGCTCATAACGCTAGAATACTATATTCATTGTTTTAGCGTGGCTTAAGCTTTAGCTGGTGTTTTACACGGCACATTCAGCTCCACTACCAGTAGAGCTGGAGCAGAGGGAGGGTTCATGTGATTTTGTTTGTTGTGAATGCTTTCGTCATATACGAATGTTGATCTGATGGATTTGGGTTATGAAAGAAACAAGAAACAGACGTCTCAAAGAGGTAAACAGAAGTGTCTCGTCAGTTCTGGCATGCTTGCTTTTTCACATAAGTTAAGTACAATTTGTCAAATTACGTGACATTATTTCAGCCGTAGCATATCAGTTGCTGGCAGATAAAAGGGTAAAATGCGCAACTTGCCTTGTCGCCGTTTTCTTTCTTAAAGTGAGGACACACTTTTGACCGTTTAGGAGATCCATCTTTCACACGATATAAATGTATGCTAGGTTCTGAAATACACTGCAGTGATAACGTGTACAGCATGATAGGCAGATGGCTACGTACGTCAGCTAAGCTCTTTATAATAACTAAACTGAATTTTGGAGCCATTTTTATTATTTTTATGGTACCCGGCTTGCCATTTTGGATTCCGTTCCAACTTTCGGTACCCAATCCTAATGGAATGTGACCGCTCTTACCATGTAACAGCCATGCACACTGGCCCACGACCTCAAAACCCAAAGGCCTTTGCACAATCACAAGAGAATAGCGGGGAGGGAAAAGCTAATGCAAACACGTCTATTGTTAGCTCGAGCTGCACAGAGGTGTGTCAGAGGCCGGCTTCACCACTCAAACATGGAGTTTGATGAAAAGCATTCCATTAGGTCATCAAAGTTCCTTGGAAAAGACAGACACAGCTGAAAGGTTGACCAAGAAAGCCGACCAAAACAATGTCTAGACATTTTACAGATTAATTGTGTTGTCTTCCCCTAGGACACAGGCAAGACTAAGTGACCTCACTGAGTGTGATGTCGGAATGATTTGTATTCAGAAGACTTACGTCTTGCAATACTTTTGTATTGAGACGTACTGTGCCTTTAATGTAACACTTCCTGTTAGCTTAGATGCATAATTTCCTGTTGGTTTAGATACATCATTTCCTGTTAGACCAGGGAAATAAGAGTTTGTTACAGTGGTGGATCTCCACATGAATCCATTCGCATCTACACGCATAGACTAATGAATCAATGTTTTTTCACTATAGTGTTCTCGTAGGGGTGTAAGAACCACAGACTAAGCATGAAGATAAACTCCATGTCACTGTGAATGAGTCCAGTTAACATTCTTCAATTACTACAAGGAGTTTAGTCTGTGGTTCTTACACCCCTACAAGAACACAATATACCGTGACTTCAGTGGACGGTTACATCCCTAGTTTCCCTTATTAATGTATTTAACGAGCATAGGAAATCTTCAAGATAAAGGTGATGCACTTGCAGCCAGTGGATTTCCAAAGATGCTCTATTGTATTTTGGGACATATTTTTCTCAGGCAGTATCAGAGACATCCAGAGTGGTGTTACAAACTGTACTGTATGGTCCTAGACCTGACTTTTGACGGTGCCACTTTGTCCAACAAAGTAACAAAGTGGAGTAATGCTTATTAAAAAAACTGTTAAAACAGCATCACTGATATTTTCATTAGTCACAGCAAAATTGCGCTGAGAACGGGTCAGCAGTTTTTTGAGCGATGATGCGAGAGGACAATATTCTCTTCCCAAGCACTCATTCGCATTGTGCGAGGCTACGTATATCAGTGTACCTTTTCACCACTTACTTTAGTTTTGACATTAACAAGATAAACAATAAAACTAAATATAAAGAAATATAAAATTGTTGGCATCTGGAATATTTACAGTATGGCCACTCAATATGGGGCCTTTATTATTATGCCGAGAGAAAGCCACAGAATTCTGCATCTTGTTACCTTTGTTGTGGGGGAAAGGGCTATTGTATGCAGAAGTCTGCTGATTTGGATTCTATAGCCAAATCTTAGACCTGATGATTAAGTACTGTATGTTTCAGAAGCAAAATTCAAGCGTCTGACATAATGCATTATTTCCACATATGTATTTATTTGTCAGGCTGATATACTGTTACGGCTCAGCTTAAGTCCTTACTAAACTACATGCAAGTCTGTTTATCGTTGTTGCCTCTCCACACAGATACACCAACGCTGAGATGGATGTTCTCACATGCTGTGCTGTTGTTGCTTATGAGAATTGAATTGCCATTGGCTTAGCTGTCAAGTAACTGAGATTCCGTATGCTTTTATTTCTTCATGCACATTTGGATTGTGGTGTGCAAGAGCTGCCGTATACATCAATACCATGCAATAGTTGTACTGAATTGACCCTCACAGGTCGCCCAAGTCGCCCAAGTCGCCCGCGCCAGTGATTGCGCATCTTAAATGTTAGTTATCATAGTTCTGGAGCCGTTTGAGATATCTAGACAGACTCTGCGAAAAAATGTCCGCCAGCGTCTGCTCTACAAAATGAGCCTGCATGCGAGTTCCTAGACCAAGCAGAGGCTGAGATATCTTGGGCTCTCAACCAACCTTGCTTCTAATTGCCCTTATATGGCTTCCAGGGGTTAGATGTCGGATGCTCACCATAGCCTGTCATGATATTTCATGCAAATACTGTATATATATACAGTACATACTGTATATATTTTATTTGATAGACAGCCCAGGAATCCATGTTTCTTCCCAACGCTTGAACACACCAGGTTTTCTCTTTCTCTCTCTTCCTCTCCCTAGATAAATACTGAATGAATGAACGAATAATGAATGAAGCGGCGCAAGCATTGTAACGTCCAGGGTTGCGGCTATGGGCGCCGCAACCCTTTGCTCGCGTCGCGAGCACCTCGCACCCATACGTGCAATCAGCCGATTGCCGTCAGCCGTTTGGGTGTGAGGGCATATAGGCTGGTGACGCGCAGCGGGGCGTTGCAGGATATTGTTCATGTTTACCGTTACGAAAAAAAAAAAAAAAAATTTTTTTAAATAAATAAATAAATAAGATTACCTCAAACTAATTTTACAAATGTCTGAAAAAGCACTAACTGCTGTTAGCTAGGTAACAATGCTCAAGCCATAGAGCTTGCTTGGCTAATTTTAACAACCTGACTTTATAAAACATCTGAATTGTCAACAGTTCAATAATCATGCGGACAATTGTGGACACCAAATAGGGTGAAAAGTGTAATGTTACCTCTTTGGTTTAACTCTACATGGACTGCTCGGCTGAAGCTGTGTTGTCAAGCTCAGGAATATTAATTTGTCTCCAAAATGGAGCTGTTTAAGCAAGAAATACTGTATTATGCTTATAAATTACAGTTCTCTACTGTTATTGTTATCAAACAACATTAACTGTTAATTTGCATATAAGGTCAATATTTAACAGTATTTTACAGTTGATAACAGTATGATACTTTTAAAAATCCACCGGAAACTAACATTTTACAGTGTATTTTCTTATTACATATCCCCACCATATATCAATAGATATTTTAATAATAATTACCTAATAATAATGAATTTACCTTTGCTGAAGATGCAGCAGTGAAGCAGAGAGAAAGTACTTTTGTTCAGGGAATCAAAAACAACTTTTACCAGCATACTGTACTGTACATACATTAGCTTCTGAAAAAAAATGGCTCTCAATGCCAGTTGAAAAACCAAATATTAAGAAAATAAATCAGTTCATTAAAGGATTAAGGAATATCTTGACTTACTTTCAAAATGCACTGGTTTGCAGGTTAACCTTGTGAAAATGAATTATAAGGCCATAGCAAAGAAAGGAAGACATATTGGTGTGGAGATGCAGATGGGTGTGAAATATACAGAGGATCTCACTTTAGATTTGAAAGGGGATATGTAAATCTACAGTACTCATGTGACACAGAATCCACGTCTCTGACACACAAAAACAACAAATAGAAGGCAACCACCGATGATTAGGTGCTAGCAATTGACATGATGTTGTGTGAGGAAACTACCTCTATCTTTGTACAGTTACTGTACATAATTGTACGTGATTGTACATTGTATCATATCTCAGCATTCTGCTGAGATGAGCAGTGATCTGTAAAACCTACAGCATCACCTGCCTCACGTTGTCAGAGACCTTCAGTAGCACAGTGCTGTTACTACGGTGTTGTTGTTCTGTGGTAACAGGACAATTAGGCGCCACCAATTATTCTCCTGTCAATATATTGACAGGAGAAGCTCTCCATCTTACCCTCAACTCCGGATCATTTAAAAAAGGCATGTGTAGAATTGTTTCAGTTTATTTTCTGAAAGCATTTCAATGATTATATTTTGGAGACCATAAAACCTACCAAATCACATTTCAGAGACTTGCTCCCTGTTCTCAGGGCAAATATATGAACCTCTAGTTCATGCATGCTCATCTGTAAGAGGACATTTTGTAATCAAACTCATAGGATCAGCAAAGGATATAGGATGCTTTTCTATATCATCTCTGGCAGCGGCATGTGTCAAAACCACCTGCAGAGTATAATTTGAACAGCTGAGATGGTGATTCGCCGTCAGCTTCCCTCAAGCTAAGACAGAGGCAGAGAGCTGCATGGAGCCATGAGCAGAGATGAATGCTGCCAGACACCTGTTTGACGCGCTGCCCCCCGGAACACAGCTCCAGAGCACCATGACCTCAACAGCCGATTGCCACAGACTCTTCTAAACTAGAACTCTAAGACCTTAAGGCTATGCTACCCCAAGTGACGCATGAGATACTGTATGAACAAACATAATACACATTCACTCCTGGACTCCCAGACTATCCTGTTACTTCTTTGTCCAGTGTCAACATTTGAAATTGTAACCTATTATTTATTTTACGGGCTTACTTATGTTCAAAGAATGCCACTAAATAATGAAGTTATGTCTCTAAAATCAATATGTAAAGATATCATATTATTAAAGGAATCCCAATGATTATTTACTGTGTATACATTACCCAATGCATGACATATTGATTACAAATGGATGCATTAAACATGTATGGGGAAGTGTATAAATATACTGTGTATGTTTTGGGATAAACTTTGTATTTGTGAATGGGAATGAGAGGAGATGTAGTATTGGAACTATGAGTTTGCAATGACATAAATATATTGTACTAAATGTTCCCTTTTATTTACATATTGAGGCTGGGTTATTTATATAGAAATGAAATGAAATAATTACAATAAGCTTTTCTGTTGTGAAAACAATTATTCCTCAAATGTGCAGTTTATTTTGAAGCTGGTGGGTGTTGTGTGTGCCCCCTGCTGTCTTCTTACTTCTCTCTTCCCCTCGTCTTAGGGTGTGGTCATAACAGCCAATGCCATGTGTAACTGATTGGACCTCTGTTTACTGTAAGATGGTGGCAGAGACCAGCATTCTGCCAGGTTTAACCACAGCTAGCACATTTATGTTTCTGTTCATTATTATGTTATCTTCTATTTATGTTCAGTTGGGGAGGAGGTGTATGCGGTGTGTTCTTTTGTCAGTTTATAGTTGTTTGGGATGCCACTTGGGTCTGACCACCCATTGCGTTTTTGGCCCAAGAGGCACCCCTCCTTACTATCTTTTTGAAGGTCTGTAAGCCATTCTATTTTTTTTTTACCCGTTAAGACTATTTGTGCCCTGACTATTATAATTAGAAATGTATGAAATATTATGTTTAATTTTAAACCCTTGTTTGTCCATTTAGGTTAGGCCTCAGTTAAGGTACAGTATAAGGCTTTTTGGAAACTGCGATCGGTAAGTTTTATAATCAACAATTGTGTTGTTGTCATTTTAAAAAAAATATTGGCTGTATTAAAATGGAAGCATCTCAAGAGTAATGGCTTCAATCCGTTTTAACGCAGCAGTACTATTATTGGATATTATTGCAATGTCACATGAATGAATGTAGACTATTATACAGAAAAACAAGATAAAAAACAATACAGTACAAAGAAAGGGTGTTTTAAGAGCAGTAATCTAACTACTGCAGCAGAGTTTTTCACTAGGTGACATGTTCAGAATTGTACTTTTTTACTTACATTTATTTTATTAATTCCACTCTGGGTTGTGTCATGCATTTTCCATTACATTATGTCATTTTGCACATTATAATTTATATATAATTAAATATCATTATATTATTTATGGGATTAAAGCCATTTCACATGAATAGAAATAAAAAAAATGTTTTTTTCAATTTGCCGCAGGAATTATAGTCATGAACCACTCAACGTGTAAAGCACAATCTGGCCAATCAGTGGTCATACTATGTTTTTTCTAAATGTTTTAGGACTGCATTTATGGCTAAATGCTTTAAATTGAGGGATCCAAGACTGATACTGTAGTTTGAGAGATCAGAATGGAATCAGGATGGATGGATGCAAAAAAATACAAACAAACAAATAAAGTGAGGCAACAAAAACATAAGTGAATAACTGAATTCTGTAAAACGATCAATACAATTCTTTCAGGGCTGGAAAGGATTCAATATTTCAAATTTATGGTGGGCAGATTGCTACAATTTCTCTGGATTATTATGTTTTCAGGCTAATATAGATTTGTGAAGCTCCTTGGTGACACCATGCTTTGATCAATGATTCCTCAAATAGAGAAATTCTAAAACCAATTCCTCAAATATTATACAAAATGATTTTGTTTTTTTGCTCAGAACTTTTACAGGGAGTAAGGGCTTCAGAAACATAGATCATGTTATGCCTATATTATATACATTTTTCCAGACTATAGATAGGATGGCTAGGGTTCTATAGTTGTGCAAACCACATGGTTATTACATAGCATCGCCTTATGACTACAAGTCACTGATGGAAGCAGGTTTGTTAACAATATCCCTGCGGGCTCTGTAAAGCCAAGTAGCTTGCCATAAACAAGCATTATAAAACCATGCTAATGAACACTTGCAGACTTCCCTCTGTTTTGTGAAAGACCCCCTTTCATTCCATCAAAGTCTTCAGTCCTACTTTACTATTAACAGGACAAGGAGTGGGTGGGGGAGGAACAGCACTGCAGTGACTTATTCTCCACCCAACACAAGAAAATACAAATAAGCAGCCAAAGTGTCTTTCTACACCGGACCATGTTGACAGGCTCAGTAGGCAAAAAAATCCAAGCTGAAATAAAATGTCTAACATGACTTCAACAACAGGGAGATGTGAGTGTCATTTAAAACTGTACATAGTAAATGTTTATATGCAGAGAGCTTTAAGTGAGCTGTCAGCGTGAATGCTGATATCTTCATAAATGCTCCAATGACACTTATCTGTCGCCATTCCAATTATGGAAACCACTTATCTGTCATCTCACCATAGGGTTTGACTAGAAACCACACTCGCATGTGAAGGCTGCGATTGTTCTGCGTCATTTGTCCTTGTAAAGTCAATTGTCTGTTGCCACAGATGTTGATGCCATCCAATCAGCACGCCAGAAGAAATGTACAACTAGTGTTCAGCAGCTATGATGCTGTTGCTTTCCTTCTCGTTTAATGAATAAATGACTCAATTATTGATGATCTCTAAGGTTCATTCATTATTAAAAAGTGACTGTAGTTGAAAGCAAAGCTGGGGTTAATGTGGGTGATATATTGGCTTGGAAAAGCACCTCCTGCTTAATTGTGGTGATTAGCATTGGGCCCCTGCTGTTACAGTTTGTGATGTCAGAAAAATGAAATAATAGTAATATTGGAAAATTATTTCAAGCCTATAGTGATACTACATTGTATTACCCTTGGGAGTTGTTCGGTTCTGTGGGACCCCTTTTTAATGTTAACCAAAAGACACATTGTGCTGTTAAACATTATTTCAATGGCAGACTCCATGGTCATGGCTCATTTCCGGTGAACAACATATAAAATAATACATTTTCCATGACCTCACAGTGTACACCCTCCTTGCCAGTGTAGAGGATGCTGGTGCCCTCAGAACAACAATCTACAGAACCTGAGGTTAGAATGCATACGCTGTGGCATAATATGCAACAGCGTATGCATTCTGTTCATTACATCAATCATCAATCAATCAATCTTTATTTATATAGCACTTTTCATACAAATTCATGTAACACAAAGTGCTTCACCCTACGTCATTAAAAACAATACAAAATGAGTAAAAACAATACAATATATAAAAATTAAAGTAATACCACCACTCATGTTACACTCATCATCCCAACCCTCCAATCACAACCAAACAAACATCGGGAGTCCCATTCCCACCATCCCCAAAACATAAACCACCAGGGACCCCAGACCCGCTCCCCAGCC
>JAODUE010008898.1:0-24025 GCA_027564755.1 Amblyopsis hoosieri
CCCCCCCCCCCCCCCCCCCCCCCCCCCCCCCCCCCCCCCCCCCCCCCCCCCCCCCCCCCCCCCCCCCCCCGCCCCGCTATTAACATTAACGACAACATTTGAGTTTGATGACGCACGAACGAATAAGAAGTAATGTTGGAAACCAGTCAGGTCCTAGAGCGATTTCTAACAGATATGACTTGTAGAGACATTTTCAGACCATAAAATCCCGATAAAATACCCAAAACAGTAATGTTGTTAATATTAACACTAACATTATGTGTCTCATCCAGTCCTATTATTTACTTAACAGCTCAAAATACACAATTTAGGGTGCAGTTACACCTACCAACATTTACAGTAGCCTGTAACTTGCCTGTCTACATATTAAACATATAGAGTGTATCTAAATGCTACATATTGCTAACACATTTCACTTCGATAAGAGGCCCTCCTATCATGCGCAACCAAGTGTACATCTGGTCTTGCTTGTTATAAATGTTCTTCATGCATGGCTAACCATACTCATCCCAGCTAGGGTTACAGGATAATGGCGGATCATACTGCTTTGATGGACTGGTAGAGTGCCCACCGGCACCAGATCTTCATATCTCATTAGCGCCTAAGATGAAATCCCGAGACGCACCTTAAAAGCAGGGCTGCGACGTGGTGCTAAACCTTTAAAGGTAGGCAACGCTGGGAGAGCACAGGCCCGTAAACACAGCTTAATAATCATGTGCATCACAGCCGCAAGTCGAACAGCTCAACCGAGAGACTGGAGACAAAACATTAGTTCTGCTCAGGAATTATGCATGAAACAATGTCCAAGTCTACCATCTGTACTTGGCTTGCAAAATGAGCTTACACACTAGCACTTTAGAAAAGGAATGTGGTATTTCCCTTCATACATACAGCTCTGGAAAAAAATTAAGACCACTGCACATAAAAAAAAAGTATAAATAAATAAGTCTAAATATGCTGTACATTAATTAATTATTTAATACAGTATATGCATGTAAATATAATAAATAGTATCATCAGATATATTGCAGTGGTCTCTTCATATTTTCCAGAGCTTTATACTACAGTATACTGCAAGAGCTTATAGCAAAATAGTTTATAACATGCAAAGCAGTTCCTTTTGTTGCTGGTAATCACTGCGACGTGATGCGTTTAATGGTACAAGCTGGTTTATACAATAATTAATATGTGATAGTGCGGTTCAAAACTCCACAGTGTGAATGTTGCTTGTGTCAAGCTTCCATTGACATTTTAAGGGCTTTCATGTCTCTTCAGCTTGACCTTGATATGTGTCAGCTGGTAATAATGCTAAAGATACAGGTACTCCATTGAAGCATGCTTGATTACAGACGATAGCAGATCACAGCATGTTTACTACACCCCCCACACACACACACACACACACACACACAAGGAAAATAAGATTGTCATAGAGAATAATGAGTTCTATGAGAGAAGGCAGAAGATCTGGAAATGCTGTGTGTAGCAACATTTTAGTGTCTGTTGCCACGAATACATCTTAACTGTGACATATGCATTTACAGCATTTACTACTTACAAAACAGTACAGTACATTTGTCAATAGTAGAAGAGATCAAACACCAGTTGTTGTAGGCAACCAACATTCTGTTTGAATATTGACAGCAGTATGTAATCATTGCCAGTGTTAAGCAAGTTACTCCGGTATACGTTACTAGTTACTTATTACTCCTTCAAAAAGTTATAACATTACTTTACTTATTACTGGGTATTAAAAGTAATTAGTTATGTTACTAGTTACGTTACTATATTACTTTCGCAGTCACTACCCTGCCTCGCCCCTTCCGAAAAATTACATTTTAGAATTGAATCCCCTTTATTGGAACAATAATGAACCTTAGTTAACAATCAGCCAAAGTGAAAACATTGCAGCTTCTCAAACCAGATGATTGGACAGGTTGGTATAATTAGCCTACCCTAAGTTTGCTAGGACCAGAAATATTGTTATTGTAACGCAGTAATGCAGCATTACTTGGATTAGTTATTGTAATATTTTTACTGTTTAGGAAATAGTAATTAGTTATTAAGGTTACTAGTAACTAGTTACTGCCCAACACTGATCAGGGCTAACAATGTCATACATACTGTACTGTACAACACTGTATCTAATATACACCAGGAGATAATGGCTAGAAGTGTCAATATTCTAAGAGGACAGACAAAAGGAGAACATTTTTATAACGGATAAAATGGGGGTAGGTTGGGACATAAGGACATACAAAAGGTAATAGTAGTCGTTATTTATATTACTAGGCTACCATATTTGCCAAACTATATTTTTCTAGTGATCAGAATGTCATGAACATCAATGATTTATTTAAATGCATTATGCTAATATTTCGACTGTTAGTGGAACAGATACAAGAGTAAAACATACAAGAAAGTCCATCATCAACGTATTGAAACTGCACCTCATCGTTGCCTGGCTGTTCCTGCATGCCAGTAAATGGTGTGCGTGTGCACGTATGTGTGCGTGTGTGTGTGCATTAGTAACGCCTGGCCACCGTGCCAGTGCACAGATGTGTGTACTTGAGATTTGATCACACATTTCATTCGTCGTCATGTTGGTGTGGACTGCCAAGGCTCTGGCAGGACTGGTGACAGCATGGCAGCACAGGTGCACATGGCACCCTGCAGTACACAGAGAGACAAATACGGGAGACCGAGAAGCGAGAACAAATGTGTTCAAGCGGGAAAAGCAACAATGCATTCTCATACACCTTTCCTGTGATCTAATATTTGGACATGAATGACACAGGAATGCAACATTTTTGGGAAATCGCAATGGAAACGGGCTGTCAACATTAATAACAGAGTCATTTTCTTTTAACGTTACTAATTGTTTTGACGCTGTATGTTTTCATGTGACCTGTTGTGTCACTAGAATTGTAAATTAGCACTCAGCATTATACCCCCACTGCCTATAGTTCTATGTAATTTGCTCATTACATTGCACTGCACGGATCATGCAGTAAAGGCCTATTAAAATAACAGTATGCATGTTTCAGGACAATTGTGTTGAATCACACACAGGCTACTGCATAGGCCCTGTACAAATATTACCACCGCAACAAATTAAATAGTGGGACAAGGGGTTAGCGGAAACACAAATACTTTCTTAAACTATTTTTGTTGCAGTGTCTGGAAAAACCCTTTGAAAAACAAAGTGGCCTTGTAGTTCACGATGAAATTGTGAAACATCTTTGCTCAATTGACTTGTCTTAATCATATGTAATACAGGTTTATAGGCCTATATATCGACTGATAACTCCAAAATTGGAGGAAAACAACACATTTGCAGTGACTGTGTCCCTGCGGATAATGGCTTAACATCACAATTAGATCTCTAATAATGAAGACCTTCTGTAGATATACCTTGTGTGAACTGTGTGAGTGTATGAATTACCCACAGAATCACTTACTTTGAAATCCCCACGGCACACCGCACCTCAGTCGCCAGCAGCGCATTCAAACGGAGCACTACTTTGCACGTGGAGGCCAGAGGGACTGTACAGTCAACTTCATCGTTCACCGTGTTTACCTCAAACTTCAGACACAAGCTCTAGGTCAGTCAACCCCTAGATCCCCAAGATGTCTCAGAAGTCCTCTTCAGGGAGGATACCTATGTTTAATTCTGTGCAAGCTGCATCACTGAGTGCTTTAAGCGTTGCTTTTGTTCCAGCTGCCATCAGAATCCACAATGAGCACTGCCAGAATGTCACCCATCGACTAACAGAGCACCAAACCTGAAACTGATTAACACCGCAAAACTTTTTATATTTTAGTATGAGTGTGTCAGATGTATTACACAAATTAAGCTCAGGCAGCACATCACCAATATTTGTAAAAGATGCAAGAATTAAATGGTTTAGCATTATAATATTTCTTATTACAACTTACTAACAGAAAAAACACCATATGCTAGTATATGTTGCCTGTTTATAGCCCTGAGCCTCTGTGAGAATGGTTGCCTACATTAGTTATTGTAGTCACGATTAGGGAACAGAAAATATAGATGACTTTTTGCCAGACTCCCAAACATTTTTTATGCAAAATGTTTAGCTAAACAAATAAGATGTTTAGTAATATTCATTACATTTGGATTATGAAAACACATAATAACTAGGCGTGGGAATCGATTGACAAAATTAACGAATTAATTGCTCAAATTGCTGTGATCAATCTTGATTTATCGCATTTTATTATTTTTGGGGCTTTTTGTTCTATTCTGAGAGATATCGGGGAAGGATCAGGAAATTACATCAGGCCAGATTTTAACCCAGACTCATATGGTCACAGCTGCCACCTGCTCCACAGCTCTAGCTTGAACGTAGCAGTTGTTTGCTGCTATATTACAGTTTTTCTCTAGACACAATTCCTGGAACAATTCACTATTTCTCATATCTTCACTATTTTTAACAACTCACACACAACGGTCCAAACCTATAACCTCTGGGTCTGATTTTAACTTTGCGCCAAGACAACACACACAAGCTGTCAATAACACAGACTACATGTTTGTTACACACTGAAGGGATTCATTCAAAACACTGCTACCAAAATAGCAGCGTCGCATCCTGACTATCGACACCATTCTTTTTTAAGGGGGATGTTGGGAAATAGAAGTTTATGGTTCTGGGGTTACCAGCTATCACCCATACAACCTTACCCATTAGCAAAGGCTGTCTTGCCTTGACATATACTCAATCTATACTACAATCTATTCTCAGCCTTACTGTAAGAACCCTTTTAAGTAATACCTTAAAACAATCCCCCCAATCCCTACCGTCATCAGACAGTACGGGGTATTATGCCCACTAGGGGGCTGCTGTAGATATGCTGTAACTCTATCTGCTCAAAATTGTCGAATTGCTGTGGCGCAGTGGGCAGAGTGGGGTGACAGGTGATACAGATGTCACTGGTTTGAACCCTGCTAACTCCTCACCAAGTGTCGAGGTGTCCCTGAACAAAACACCCAACTTAACTGCTCCTTGCATGACTGACACCCCCATCAATGCAGGGGTGAATGTGAGGCAATACTGTAAAGCGCTTAGAGTCGCTGGAAGGTTGGAAAAGCGCTATATAAATGCAGTCCATTTAATGTCAGTGTCATTTTGTACCTCAGGGCAATTCCACAGAGGGCTGGGAGTTGGGTTTGGAAGGGGAGGGGAGGGGCTACTGACCTGGAGCTTCAGCTCCATCTGGCCATGGAGGGTACTAAGGAGACCGCTCTTCTCTCCCTGCCCAGCCTTCGTGTGTGTGCATGTGTGTGTGTGTGTTCAGAAGCATCTCCACAGCCTACAGCTGGGCGTCCATGGCTTCAGAGGCTTTTGCCTTACTCTCAGAGACCTTAGCCAGACTTAGCCTTAGTGTCCTGGAGAGCCAGAGGCCGGCTAGCATGCACATCAGCCACGACAGACATCTTGTTTGTGGGAACACGCGGGGTGCTCCTCCTGGGTCTGGCTGTCCTGAATAGCCTTTTTTTTGTGGATTTGAAAGGTCAACAGCCGGCAGAGGTCCAGAGGGGCCCTCGATTTTCTTCAGGAGCTGCTGATTGTTCCCCTGAAGCTGAGCCACTGTATTATGGAGCTCACTTAACCTTTGTCGAGGTTTGCTCCTAAGAGCAAAGTGAAATCTGGTGCTCCCAATAGAAATTTACTATTTTCTGTCTATTCTCTTCCCTTGATGTCTCTCTCTCTCTGTTATCTTTGTGTTTTCATGTGTATTTAAAAGCCAAAATCAAACACACATGCGCAGAAAATGTGTTCCCAACACACACACACACACACATATATATACTGTATAAAAAGAAAACATCCAATTATAATTCTCATGTTTTGCTGCTACAACAATTGGTTGTCTATCCCTGTGTGTACTGGCTAAATAAACATTCAGAGGGGGCACAATGTTTGTGTTCCTTATTAGAGATCCGCAAGGTTGTGACGTGCTTCGCGATCCCTAAATTGAGCTGGCTGAGTAACCAATTACTGTAGCACATAGCAGTTAACATTCTCATCTACTGCTGTGTCAATCATAATAATACAATTTCAAATGACAAATTAAGTTCAATTTACAGAGACAGGTAAAGTGACCAAAATCAGAAACTGGATTTTGGCTTCAATTTTTGCCATCTGAATGAATGTTGGTGTCATGCGGCATCTCACCAGAAAGACATTTAATAAATAAACCGATCTGTGGTGCTATGCTGTGATACAGTATGAGCGCTTCCATCCACAGACAGAGCAAAATAGAGATAGTGAGAGAATGATACACGTGGGAGAGTTTGGATTGTCTCCAATAATTTTTAGATTAGAGGTGGGTCAGAGGTCAAGGTAACTGAAAAACCTAATGCTTCCAAGAGCTCACTATAACAATCTGTCTGTTCGACTGAAGCTTATTTACTACATACAAAGGATCCAGATAAGAGGAGTGTGCCTGTGTGTGCGCGTGTGTGTGTGTGTGCGCGTGTGTGTGTGTGCACGTTATTGAGTAAGGGAACCGGGATAAAAGCGGAAGGGACACAGAGCAAATCACAACTATTAGAATGGATGGCTTACAATGAAAGCAACTGTTCAGGGGAGATAATGAGAAAAGAGCAATCAAATCAAAGTCCAACAGCTACCATGTCCCCTGCTTGGGCAGATAAAACGCAGACGCTATCTTGGTGAGAAAAGGAAGTTGAAAAAAGGCCATTTTATGTGACTCCACAGTCTGCGAGTCACTTATCCGCTTATATACCTGCTGCTAGCTAAGTGGATAGTGCAGGTAGAGAGTCAGGCTGCAGCGAGAATTTATAATGTTATCGTCCAGCTGTTGAATGAATAGGACACACCTTTATCTGTGTTTCCCACGACTAGAAGAGAAGGGGCGGCTCTGTGTGGCCTTGGCGTTACACGACCCTCAGCCGTGTCTGTGAAAATGCATTTAATTTACTGTTGGAAATATCAGCGGTTGACTGAGAAACAAAAACAACTGTTGTGAGTTTATTGATGTCAAATTCTGTGTGTGGTGGAGAGAAAATGCTTCGATAATTGTATTAAAAGCTCACCTGCGGCCATATTGACATTCTGCTATACTGCTTATATTTGTCACCTCTCCCTACTAGTGGGCATCAATAACGAAGGGTGCACAGTGACATAGTGCATTAGCTTGCTGCTCGACGCTCTGAGCTGTTGTAGATTCATGGTGCGATTAGTCGCCATGGCCATGGGCAATCGCAGATGATGTCGTCTTTTGCTAATTACTGTTAAAGATTTTGAAGTTCAAATTGTTATTTTGTCAAAACCATTTTTTAAGGTGTGTTTTCTGCATTAGTCCATTATGACCACAGTACCACGTGGAGGACAAGTCCTCCTACTGTATGTTCATCTCACAATACAAAGCCTCTTCTTGGCTCTAGCGCCCTTTGAAACCAAATGTGAACATTTGCATTTTTACTAAAGTAAATATGCCTCAAAACCCTCCTGAGAGAGAAGAGAGAAGGCCAGAATACCAATTTGGCACTTGGCTCCGTCTCTCCTAATCTGTGGAGCCAGATGGATTACACAGGCGCAATATCTCAGCATTTTAAGATGAGATATTCACTGACTGCCTGTCACTTCTCTAAGAATAAAGACAGGCGAGTCAGATTTTTCACCTTTATTTTGGAACGCAATTGTGAGATCTGGAGTAAAAGTATAGTAAAGGCACAGTAAAGGTGTAATCTCTGGCCACTGAGATTATAGAGCGATGTTAAAGTGGGGCACCATGGCTCACAGGGTCACATGAGTTCCTTTGACCAATCATGTGCTTTCAATTTGAGTTCAAACTAGAATAAAACCCATCAGACATTGTTAGACAACAAAGTATGTGCCCAGGATTAGTAAAATAAAAAATGCTTGTGTTTTAGCTACATCTACAACATGTCCATCTACTGTATTAATGCCTCTTCTTAGAAATGAAAAGATCATTTGCAGGAGCGCACATAACATCATCCAACACAGCCCTGCAGTGGTTGTCTTAAGATGCCATGGGATCTTATGAAAACATTGGAGCCCACTTGGTGGCAAAAGTGCCTCATAACATCCTTGTGACACACTTCCTATGATTCAGCTATTTGAGAGGGCAGTAGCACAAATCATCTCGAGTATTGGGGGAACGATGTTTGCAAAAACTGGCTTCAGCAAAAAATATTTTAAAGGCCACACGTGCTTTCACCATTTAAAAAAATATATAGATCAAAAACTGTTAACTGTCTAACACTGAAAGGTTCACCCCATAAATGGTGGTCTCCAGTCATGTTTACCAATGAATTAAGCTTGACTGCTTTTTCATTAAAAAAAACGTACATAATCACACCAGAAGGCACTGGTTTGTGCCTGAAATTGCTCTTTTGGTGTAAACTAGCATAACATTGTGAGCCATTTTTCTCCCCTAGCCCTACAGCCAAGTTGTGTTACAAACAAACTGTGAGCTGCAAAGATAGCTTTAAGAAAGTATAAGAATCCATGTCTATTTTTAAAGTAAAAACGCCCAAAAACATATGTGGATGTCAAATCTGTAGTTTAGATGTGTAAAGAAATTGATGTCATAAAAGGAGGAATTTAAGGTGCTTGCACACTGCCCAGACTATGCCCAACTGACACCAATGTTCTAAGTTGGTTGCAGGGTTGCAGTCTTCAGAATGTTGAGAAAACCAACTGCCTGTCCAAATCGCCCAGACAGTAACTGACAGGACAACTCAGACCTTGGATAATGCGACATGAAAAACAGGGAATAACTCAATATTTCAATTGCAAACAAGTCGATCTGACATTACAGTAGGCTACTATCGTGGTTGGATAGTAGTGGTAGTGTACAAAATTAACCATAACAAAGATAAGCAAGAGGAGGACAATCACTTAGCAATATAACGTTATAAATCCTGCATTCTGCTCCGTGGCTTCATTCAGAAGAATGCAGGCTTGTTGCCGGTGTGATTTGCGATACTGAAGCAGGCAGGTATTCAGAGCTAAGGGCTACATGCTGAAAGAAACCCAGCCTGTAGAAACTGTGAACCTTAAAAAGTCAATTTCACAACGATTTAAAAACGGCATTTCCCTGATTTTTTTTACATTGATTTACTTTCTTACAGGTTGTTAACTTGCTTGGAGCCTATATACTATCTGTAAACATATTAGTAAACATTAACAGCACAAAAAATTTTGATTATGCAGCCTTATTACCTCATTAATAAAGGACTTTTGTGTGCATGTAGTTTTTTGTGACTGGCAGTTGGCAGAGCACAGGTGTCAAATTGCCACTGCTGCCATCAACTGACAACTGCCCAGATGAGGCCACACCATGCTCTGCTGGCAGCTTGGGACAAGAGTGTGTGTGTGTGTGTGTGCGTGCGTGCGTGTCTACTGAGAGGTGAGCAACGGGCAGTGAGTGACCAACTGGGGGTCTCCAAATGATACACAAGCCCCTTTGAGAATTGAAACTGTCGAATAGAAAACCAAACGTCCTTTCCACCCCACTGTGAGCTCTGCTGGCAGGATTGGCTGCCAGTAAATGCCACTTTGTGCCTTTGAATGCAACTTACTGCCTGGAGTAATGCTCATAGTCCGCTTAGCGCCAGTGCCAATAAATGCAGTCAGCATTATTTCAGGTGAGTGCGCAGAAGTGTATCGGCAATAGAGAGAGAGAGAGAGAGAGAGAGAGAGAGACACGCAGTCACATCACTTTCGCCCATCTGCCTCACTGCAAAATCCGGGCAGATATGTGCCATCTATGCCAGGCAGTTCCCAGGTGTTGAACCACTGGTGGAGTGCTTATCAGGTTTCCTCAGCCTGGGCCAATCTCGCTATAGATTAGGAGTTAGCCCCGTACACAAGCAACACTGCCTTGAATTTCTGTGTTGTTGGTGCAACAACTATCTATCCTGTCTACACCAGCGCCATGTGGATTAAGTGAAAATTCGGCTACATGGGAGAGTTAGGGACCCCCCCCCCCCCGCTTTCTATTTATTTATTCATGCAGCTGTGTCACATAAAGTTACATTTTTATGTATAAGGCAACCTGGAGGAAGGAACCAAAATGTTTGCTAATACTGTACCTGAGTTGCTACCACTAACACATCATCTCTATGGTCTTAAGGTTAATCACCTCCTACTGGATTTGACCACAATAGAAAACAGATTCTATAAATAATCTAAAAGACAAACAAAATCTACAGTAGACAGTGTGTGCATAATTTATGTTGGCACCAACTTGCCCATTTCCAGATATTCTCCAACACAATAAATATGTCTGAATATTCATATGTGGACAAATTACAATTGTCTTCTTAAATAGTCATCAAAACCATTAATGTCCTGTCCAGAACAGCTTTCCGTGGTAAAACCCCATTGAGTAATTGGCTTTCTCTTGGCCTGAACTGGTCCAATCTAAATGGAAATTTGAAAAGCTCTCAATCCACATATTTGCTTACTGATGGCAATGCACATTTACTTGCAAGCCCGTTATTAGAATCCTCTATAGTCTTGTGGTAAGAAAATTAAAGTCATAATGAGAAGCATAATCAAAGGTTATGCGTCATACATGGCAGTGGTCTGAAAGATCACATACCGTATTGCTTAAAAAAAAACAGATGCAATTCTAGAATATGTCAGAAAAATAAAAAGTGAGTTATATTAAAGAAAAATAACTGATTGAAACATTTTCTATGCATAACACAAAATAATCACAACATATACCAAGCAATTTCTGCATATACAATATTTCCACCTTCCTATCTCATAAAAGATCAAATAGGCTACAACACTTTAATCTTAAAAATAGCTAGATTGTATAAAAAACCAAAACAAACATATTGATATTGGATTATTGCAGATATGCTACAGCTATCAAAATGAAAAAAAACAAAACTGAACTCATAAAATGTGTGTTTTCTGACCTTGTAATAAGGACAGTGAATTATTTTAAGATTAACGTCTGACGTATACAAAGGCCTGGATAGGAATACAAATTGCAGAAAGTGTAGAAAATAGTAATATGTCCTTAGGTGTCTTCTCAGATTCTATAGTCTATCTTGCAAAATATGCTAAGGTTAGTTCGCTCCATATGCTTAGTTCCAGAGATAGCAAAGTCAAACCCAACTCTGGCTAAATGATAAATAATACAATTCTCACACTGTAAGATAACTTATAGTTGCATAGGCACTTATTTATTGTATTAATAGTAATATAATAATATAATTACAATACACCGTTATGTGTAATTATATTCACATTAATGATGAGATCATGATACATTTTCAACAGCTACTTCAAATTCAAGAGTTCAAGTTTTCATTTCAACTGTACGACAACAAGCATATCAGTCTTGTCACGACACTAAAACAGGTAAATACACTGCATAGGAGGAGAATAATCATATATGATGAATGGCAATAAATACTATAATATTTATAGTGATATCATCTACTTACTGTAGATACATATAACCAGAATGTTTCACCAGCTGTGAAGGTTCAAGCAATGTACTGTAACTAAATGTTCAAACAAAATCAATAGATTACAAGCCCTGTATTTTAAAGCAGTCCTCACACATAATGTTAACCTTGAGTTAAGATATTGTGCCAGGAAATGGCAGATCAGCAAACATAGCGACAGGGCATCTTTAATTCTGTCTCGTTATCACACGTGATCCACTATTGATTTACAAAGCATTTACCTTTACTGTCTATGCGGGTCTTCTCCATGCATAGGCTACTTAGCTGTTTTAAGAGCTTCTGCCCATTTATAATTACAAGATTTTGCATTTGTTACACTGGTGTCTTTGTCATATTTGAGGAATAATAGTTAATTATCCACTGAAATCTGAAAATCAGGCATACAGTACCCTATTAGTTACAGTAGCCTACATGCTATGAGATATTATTCCTGAGTCACCGTCAGCCACTGGGTTTTTGAGCTTAAATATAATGTCATGTACCAGCAGAAAGAGCACGAATGATTTCACCTTGATGAATGCTATGTGAACTGACTGCTGCCTTCGCACTGTATATGCTGCAAAGAGAAATACTGTATCGAGCAACTATAGAAGAATATATTATAGATGCTTGACAGCATAGCACAAGGACCCAAGGTCAACTGTTGTTAAATATGTGGCAAGCGTTCACCGCCACAATAGCTGTGAGCTTGGAAACTCATGTAATTCACTCTGTATGTGTGATGAAACAATGCATCGCTGCTCTCATCATAAGCCTTGACAAGCCATGTTAGCACAGTTGACAGGCCTCGTTAGCACTGTTACATTTAGTGGGGCAATTGCTTGAAATAATTATTTTAAAACACTTTCAGGTGAATAGTAATGATCAAGCATAATCAGGCAGGATCAGGGTTGAATTGTTGTACTGAAAACGTGTGGTCAAAGGTTCCTCACATCCTGGACACTTGAAATTTCACAGGAGCCACATCCAGTTTTAAGGGGGAATTAAATGTAATTGTGCAAGACAGGCTCACTGTTGAGAAGAGTATAATAGCATTACAGGGGGAATCCACATTCTTCATTCTCTTATAGATGGCGTAGGTGGTGGTGCTGCTGCTGTCTGCAGATCTCAATTAGCTCCACTAATAAGACAGATATCCAGGCTCCAGTCCTACTGACACCACAGGAACAGGCTCCCACCAGAACCATTTGTCAACTGGGGATTTTTTTTATATATTTGAAGAGATACTGTTTTTATTGAATTGTATATTACTGTACTTCTAAAAGTTGTTATCAAACACTGATAATGTGTGTAGCAGTCATGCTGTGGTGACGTATATTACTGCTTAGAAACTGGGCGTGCAGTTCCGCTACCGAGTTAAAATCCAGAGCCCAAACCATGGAGATTCTTATTTTTGGTGTCGTGAGGGTTCATTCCACCCTCATCATTTATCAACCAGAGAATGGAATGATCGTACAGACAAGCAGGAAAGCCGAGACGCGAGTAAACATCCATCTTTACCAGAATACCTTTTTTTCATTGGATGTGGTATTGTCAAAGGTCTGTGTGTTCTGTTTGGGTTGGTTTTTGTGGAGCCATGTGTTTGGAGCAGCACACAGTGTTCTGGTAATACAGTTAGGGGGAAGGCTGCTGTAGAACCTGCGCTGCACGTCCACAGCAGAATGTGTGGTGAGAGAGAACCGCAAAGAATGACTGTGCAGTGTTCAAATGGTGGATTTAACTACATTCTTGAAGGGGATTCTTTTCCAAGATGAATGGAGTTTTGATGAGTGAGTGGTTTCATATTCCTTGTTCTCTGGATAGCCTGAAATGGCAAAATGGTATCTGTGTTATTCCAACCTCTGGGGTTGGAAGCTGTCATTACTGTGAATATGTAACCAGTTACAGCAGGGAAAGCCTACTTGCCGCTTAGAATAAGATGCTCTGCAGTAGTAGCAAAGAGTGGGCTGCAGAATATACCAACCTCACTTCCACTTGTAGTAAATACATGCGTTGCAAATAGAAATATTAATATTTAAAGCCCCTAAATATGAGGTTTGATTCAATTAAATCAAATACATACATTGGAGGACAGGTGAAAAGGGGCGGGGCTTGGGATCGGTCAAGTCCTAGTATCAATATAAAGATAAAAGTGAGAGAACAGATGTTATTCAAATGTGGATATTCTGTGACAAATAAAGAGCGATAAATAAGATGGGAACTGAATCAATGCAGAAGCTGTTTTATACCAATACAGGTAAATGCTCCTCTACTATAAGAACATACAAAACTAGTATTAAGGAAGTGTGCTTGTTTCTAAATGTATTTAATCCAGATTCACATCCTTTCAATATTTTACAGTATGTTTAAGAAGTAAGGATGGCAAAACAATGCAACCGAAACAAAAAAAAATTTTGAAGAAAAAAAATGTTTCAGTCTCACAGGAGTTATTTTGGTCATGCCTAATCGACAAACCCAAAGCATCATGAGCACACCAGGGGCCACCCCGCCAGCTACACGTCTGCTCGGTGCCCCGTCTCCAACCTCCGCGTAATGAGGACAATATCTGCAGGTGCCACTCAAATGTCTGTCTGTCGCCCAGCAGCTCAATGCCCCGTGCACACAGGAACACTCAGAGAGCCTGAACGATTTAACATAACTTGCCACGCTCCTGCAGTCAATGAGTCACGCCTAGAGAGTCAGACGCAACCGACCGTCACATCATTATCCACAGCCACCCATTTCCATGGCAATACTTGGAGGCTGGGCTCTAGGAGAGACATGCTGGCACACTTCAGAGTGACTGATAGTAGAACAGAAGAAGAAGAAGAAGAAAGAGAGAGAGAGAGAGAAAGAGGAGGGGTGGACCTTGGAGAGAGCGAGAGAATACAGCAAGCAGGCGTGAAGACACAGCTGTGTGAACAAGTGTTTATCTGAATATGCACCACATGACATTGGGAATTTTCATTTTACTGAAGTTGTAGAACGGTTACAATAATGGATCGTTACACTGCACACTGTGTGTGTTAATGATTTGTTGTGGTCCTCAGGGTTCCCTTCAGGGCACTGTATCTACAGCACACAGGATCACTCTGCCGTTGGTCAGTGTATCGCACACACAACATTGGAGGCATTCCAGTGAGTCGTGAGGGCAATGATAAAGATGCCTCGTTGACTTTACCCGAGGAGGCGCTCAGATTTCCCCTCATCCCAGCTGATCCTCGTATTGCTTACGGAAACAGTCTCCCACCGGGAAGAATTCCCAGCAGCGCTCCTGGTACATTTTCCAAACATAGGATTCCTGGAAAGATCAACAGATCAGTAATAGTAGTAATAGGTTTTGATGGCCGAGATATAACTGATGTTTGCTTTGATCACTAGCTTGTCAGTGCAATCAGGATAGAAGACATTCGAGGGTCCAGAGAGAACATCAATCCAATTTCCTGTTCTTCAAACATTTTGTTTAGCACACTGAAATAGTCATATTTTAAAGAACCCTTTCACACCTGACCAATACAAAATGATTACATACGATTGAGAAATGACCCAGTCCTGTCAACTAAACCTATTGAGATGACTGCAAGATTAAGACATTATAGAATATGCACATCATTAAGAGTGCTTTCGATGAGACATGGAAGACAATGGCTTCGTTTTCATGCACACAATATTTTTGCCCTTATTCTGAAAATGACAATATTCCTAATAAGCTGTTTAAATGTCTGGTTAAAATTAATATTCCACCAGCATGTTAGCATACTGTACATGGAGCTGAGTTACACATCCTATACGCCCGTTAAATAACTTACTTGTCCATACTTTTCAAACTCCATGAATGTTCTAATATATAGGAAAATGGAACGGCTGGCCGCTTGTGCTATTTTGCGCATTTGCAACAAAATAGGCTATTTTAAGGTTTCTGCACATATCTTACCTTACAGACAAAAGACGAATGCCGTAAAATGCAGTAAAAACAAACTGCTGTATACTTGCTCCTATAACCTGAATAATATCAGCATATCACAGGTGTTTTAATTGGAAAATGCTATATTCGGAAAAAGGCCTAATTTGTGATATTCAAACGAAATATGCTGTTTCCATGACACCTATCAAATCCAGAATATTACCATAGTCGGAATAATAGTGGAATACTAGTGTGCATGTAAACAGAGCCAACGGGAACTGTTTTTGTGGAACTCAGATATTCAACTTCATTCCTTGTAAAACATTCAAAGAAAACACAGAATGATCTAAGTCTCTTAAATGCAAAATAATAACTTATAACTAAAACTGTATGACTGATTTTAGACATTTGATAACTAGGTTTCACTTTGATGTTCAAAAACGTTATTTGAATATTCAAAATATTCTGCAAATGTGATGGGCTTCACTAAGAGGATGGCAACATTTCAGTTTGTACAGCTATAACTTGTTGAATGCTTAGTTGTAATGCAGGAACAGTGTTAATTGAGATTTTGTAAAAATATTTTCAAAAGGTTAGGCAATACCCCTATTCTGATATTATTATTTTTATTTTAACATGTTGAAATTGCAGGTTTATGTAACTAAATACATTAGTGAGAAAGGAGTATGGGAAAAAGCAATCAATCTTCTCAAATGTCCGTCTTAGGGTAAAGGATAAAAAAGTGTGAAATATTAAAAGAAAAGTGCCAATGACAACCATAGTGTAACATACAGTAGAGTAGCCTATCCATCTGACCCAGTATGCAGCTCCACCCCATACACCTAACCCCTGAGTACGGCCGCGTTTTTGATAGCGCAGAATTTATTTCATCTGAGAACCTTTGGTTGCTATGAAACAGAATCTCCGTGGGAATTCATGTGTTGCAAATAAATGCTAGTTTGTGTTATCAACAAATTATTTCATTTGTAATATTCTATACATTATTTTTCATGTTAGTATTGTTGTGGTAGTCCGGGAATATCATCTGACTATCAACTTCTCCATTGTTGCTCAGCGCCCGGCGTTCGCCGTGGAAAAAATGCTCAGCACAATGACACGCTCCTGGCGTTTTTAGCCTGGAAAAACGCGTCGCTGCCATTGGAGTAAATTGAAAAATAACGCTGGCGTGAGAAAAAAAAAACGCTTTGGTGGACCAGGGGCTTACCACTACTGAAGCTTGTTTACCTCACTAACACCCAGATCAGTCCCAATCACTCAGCACATAGGTTTCCCGCCATCTTGCTTGGTATGTATTTCCCTCTCTTCCTGCAGTTTTCCTGGCAAGGTATTGTTAGCTTACTGCACTCACAGCGTTACGTTCCCTGAGATCATGTGTTCAACCCAGTTGTAGTGTTCCTGTGTCTTCCCGGTTATCTCTCCTGTTCCCCGGTCTCGTTCCTTTTGCTTCTATGGTCTACCTTTCCCTGGTTTTGGACGCTGGCGTGTTGGATCGTTACTGAGAATGGATTCTCCTTGTTACTGCCGATGCTAACCGCTTGACCCTGCCTGTCTTGGACTCTGCCTGGCCCCCATTGTACGGCTGCTGATGAATTAACCTCCCGCACATGGGTTCAGTGTGTCCCTTGTCCTGGGGATCTGGTGCGCATACATACCTGTCCTGTGTGTTCAGTTTCATCCTTGTTAATGAGATACATCAGGAAAAAACTGTCAGAAGAGAATAAGAGGTTAAAGGGCAAAATTATAAATTAACATAATCACAGTCATAAGTACAGCATAAAAAAAAGTATGTTTGACATTCACAGTATGTGTAAATTAACAAATATACCCCTCTGACACTATTACCGTTTAACAATACATTTTAATACCTTGTGAGCACTGGGATTTAAAATCTTAATTATCGATTTGAAATGAATGTTATTAATTAAATAATTTCATCATGGTAATTCATTAGCTGCATTAAGCAATTAAAGCTAAATTAAATCAAGCTAAAACAATGGAACAGGATCCAGTATTAGCAAGGGCAGACGGGCAGCTAAGAGCAAGTTTCTTGCACATTCATGATAATTGTTAAGAGGTTTGTTAACAGCATACAGTCTGTTTAAGACCCGGTGTACAGTAGCTGTATGGGTGTGTGTGTGTGTGTGTGTGTGTGTGTGTGTGTATGACAGTTTAATTAAATTAACTCACAGATAGTTGGCCAGATTGTGTTCCTGTAAAGTGTGAGTCTCAAAGCCATGAGGAACCGTGTCAAAGTAGTCACTCCCTATTCCACATATAAAGCACTTGGTCTACAGAGGGAGAGGTAAGACATGTTCAGGTTGACTGTATGTGCTCACTGACAGCACCAGTTACACTTGCAGGTTGAAACTGTTACATAAACTCACGTGAAACAAAACATGCATTAAAGGTATAGTCAGCTATTTCAAGCTAATACACTTTTGGCAAATTCACCAAATATCTCCTCACATTGCACTAGCACACCGTTCTCTGTCCGTGATGAAAAAATAACTTCTACACAGCCCAGTAAATAGTAACATAAACAAAATGGCTGTAGAGGGATATTGTTTTGAATTAAGCTAGAAAAATAGCAAGCTATTTTAATTATCGCGTTTACGTATTATCACGCTACTATCTTCATAATGTGCAGTTAAAAAAAAAAAGAGATCAGATGCTCAAGTGCACTTGCATGAGCTGTAGACGAGAAAACTATACCTCTGTGTTGTTCTGAAAGCAGATTATTTAAAAAAAATGATTTAGTTGCTAAAAAATGTATACTGTACATCAATGGAAAAATCAAACTGATGTTTTACTTCTGTCACATCTGAAACATGGATGATTTTCTATAAGCAAGGATGAATAATTATCTGGTTATTTTACCCTTACATAAAAAATAAAATACAGTACAAATTGTGAAAAATCTGCATTTGCCTGGAAGTAAATATTAACGAGCTCGTCTCAACGGGGATTTCATTTGTCTCGTGCTCCGTGAATGCATTCTCATTATGCGTGAGAATGATAATACTGCCTCTCATTAGGGTCAATGAAGGGATCATTTAGACTGACACCAGCTCCCACAACACAGTCCCAATACACTTAGTACAACACATACAAAGTCTCTGATTCACTCATTAATTACACTTGACCTCTGGCAAAGTTAGCCAAGAAACTTAGAACCAAGAACACGTTCAAATAATGATAAATTAATAGTAGCATTCCAGGGCAAACAAAACTGGCCAACATACAGTGTGGCAAGAAAGTTTGTTAGCAATTTAGATTTATTTCTTATACAGTAGGCTTTCAGGAACTGCTGTGGCTCCTTTATGCAGCAATGACATCAGACCTGCATATCTGCTTGGAGGGATTTGGGCCCATTTCGTCTTACAGAACTGCTTCAACAGAGTGTTGTTGGTGAACTTTGGATAACGGCCTAGAGTCTGACTCTGCCAACTATAAAAAAAAAAAGAATATTCTTCAGCTATACTGTGGTAGATTTACTCTTGCTGCAAGAGCTACCTTCTGTTGAGCTACATACATTCACATACAAGAACCTATCCTGTACAGTTTATTGTCACAATCCAGAATTCATAGTTATGTTAAATAATGATGGCCCCCAACGATGACGCTGCCACCGGCTCATCTGGGCTGAGGTTCGTATGTTGGAAGGCTGCGTTTGGTCTTGCCCAAACACAGCATTCCTGATTTAAGCCATATAACACTAGTGTTAAGGTCTACATACATCAGTGCACCAGTAGGCTTCTGGATCATTCAGGTGGCCTTTATCACACTTTAACTTGGCAGCACTGCTCTGCTTGGACAGCAGGGACTTCCCCCCCGCAGTAATCCCATGCATGCTATTCTTGTTCGGTGTTTGTAACCAGTTTGTAGCCAGTTTCACAACCTTTTACAGCCTGATATTCATTGACAACTCTTTCTGAAAGCTCCTTGGACTGAGGCATGCATTGGTGTAGATTTTGTTTGAACATTGGGGGTCTGTCTAAGAAACTTGAGAGAATCCAACAGATTCTGGTGAATTCTTATTGAACAATTTGTGCCTTTTATGCATCAATGTATGGTGGAAATGTCTAGGAAAACATTACATACAGGAACACTGGGGCAATTCAAAATGAAATATAATGCAGTAAGGGTTATCAAACATTATGTGTTGTTTTAATATTTTCTGGTAGGCATAGGCCCATTTCATATTTTCAACACACATAGGCTTGCTTTACTCTCCTGACCTTGTTAAAATTGAAGTAATGTTGAAATCACAGAACTGTTGGCTTGGTCTGTAATACTCTAGCATCTAGCGTCCCTCCCATTCCCTAGCATGTCTGGCAGAGCTTGTAGCAGGTGAAGGTTACAAGTGTCAGCGCCAAATATGTCAGTGAAGCTGTATGGCTTGGGTGCACAATGTGCATATTAACATAGAACACACTCCATCGTGGAGTAATAGGCCTATTCTAGGTTACGGCTACACATTTGAAACACATAAGGACTCTGTAGCCCTTACAGTACACCCCACTCATTAATTGGTAATCGGTTTTACTGCTCCGCAAAAACAATTTCAGGTACCACACTTATATGGTGCTTCATAATATTCTCTTGGTGCTCATGTACATATATTGTTTTCTAACATTGTCAGTTGTGTCAGTTTGGATGATTATTTGTCATGACATAACATGCAAGAGGCTTGAGGCCAGGAACTCCAGTGTCGCAGGTTGTGACGTACTCATCTGTTTATACTGCGCATGCGGCATTAGAGCCACTCTAACGATGGCGTGACTCGTAACTCAGCGTCAAAGAGCAAAGACCGCCAATTTGTTCCTTGTCTATCTTAAGTCGTTATTAGAATGGCACGTCATTTTTCAGAAAGACATTCAAAAGACGATAAAAAACTATTGTATTGGGCTCTATCTATGTTTACAGCTACAGATGAAGAGTCAATCACATTTTATGTCAAATGTATGCAGAAATTCAGAAAAACATGAAAGCTTCACATCTTTGCTAGCGATACTGTACAAAGAACACAACTACTACTGTATATGCTGTAGTACTGTGCTATAGAGTATCACTACACCGAATCTGAGCTACATCATGGTCAGGCTTGAAATTATTTCAGTAGGCTACAATATATGCATGCGTCAAAGTATGTGAGGTCATCGCTTACCTCCATATCCTCTTTCACCTGCTCCTGCTGGTCGCGGAGCTCCCCGAAAGCGTCGATTATCAGACCTGCAAGACCTAGCTTTGTGATTGCACGTGTGCACATATTGATTGCGCCTGCATTAGCACAGGTCCAGTCGGAACACCGTCCGGTCAATCTGCGTTTCACTCACCCTGGATGATAGCTAGCAGGATGACGATGACGAAGAAGAAAAACGTGATGTCGAAGATGATGCGCTCCACCTCAAAGTCGTCGCCCGCTGGGTCCTCGATCTCGTCGCCGATTCCCCCGCCCGCGCGCACCCCCACGTACATGTGGAACATGTAGCACTGGAAAATCCCAACAACAACAGAGGGGAATCTCACACACGAGACAGGGGTTAAGTCACCGTGTGCTCATTGGGACGATCTCCAGGGCTTGGGTATGATGGGGAGAGACGAGAGAGCAGGCCTAGGAAAACATGCATTTCCCTGGACCTGCTCTCAGAGCGCATCCTTTCACTCACGTCTTCACTTCCAGTTGGGTTTCACGGCTCTAAGCGCCGAGGGCGATGTTGACTATGAGGAAATCCATATATAAAAAATCCAATTTGCCCGCCCGAATGTCTGACCGACTTGTGAACACTCACACTTAATAAGAGCCTAGGATTGACCCGTTCACAATTACAGGCATCTGAACACGCACAATCAAGGCTGCGATAACGCACTCCCAACAATAACAGTGAGGGGGGGCAAGATGATGACACGGTATAATAAGGAAGTTATGGAAGGTGTTATTCTGCAAGGCTCCTGTGTATATTTGCGGGGGACCGGTGGGAGGGAGGGGCAGGGGTTCATTTGAATGCTATCGCTTCCCTTCCGCCTGCACACGTGAGTGACAGCGAGGAGCGCATTAGAATACAGCAGGCGGTGGGGTGTTAACGCTGCCACTTCATCCTTGGCCACACGGGCGCTGGAGGAGGACGCGCACATCCGCCATGCGGCGGGAACACACTGGAGACACTCCCACGGCAGGGCGTGCTGTCGTCTAAATGCATCGGAACAATAGGCATCACTGTCTGGGCCTTTACACTCCCGCGGGATCTGAAAGAGGCTGGAAAGATGAGGTGTCTGTGTGTGGGAAGAATGTGAGAGGTACGTGTGTGTGTGTGTGTTTTTGTGGGCGAGCGTGTGTGTGTTTTTGTGGGCGAGCGTGTGTGTGTGTGTTTTTGTGTGTGTGTGTGTTTTTGTGTGCGAGCGTGTGTGTGTGTTTTTGTGTGTATGTGTGTGGTGTGTGTGTATGCGTGTGCGCGCGCGCGTGTGTTTTTCTGTGTTTTTGTGTGTGCGTGTGTGCTTTTGTGTTTCGGTTTGTGTGTGTGCGCTCGTGTGTTTGTTTGTGCGTGTCTGATTGTGCGTGTCTGTTTGTGTGTGTGTGCTTTTTGTTTGTGTGTGTCTGTTTGTGCGTGTCTGTTTGTGTGTGTGTGTGTGCGTGTGCGTGCACGTGTGTGTGTGCACGTACAGTCAACATGTCATTGCACTTCATATCCAGGGCCTCCCCGTTCTCGCTCTTGATGTAGAATTTCCGGAAGAAGTTGAAGGCCACGACAGTGTAGAGGTACACCACCACCGCCAGAAGACCCACAGTCAGAGCCAGCTGACACGCACGCACGCACACACACACACACACACACGCACGCACACACGCACGCACACACACACAGAGGCAGATGGGCTTTTATATATCTAGAGGAAAAGGCATACAACTCTCCAGTGTGAAGGCAAACACCTTCAGTACATGCAGAATACACACACACACACACACGCGCACACAAATGGGCAGGTATAGAGAAAATCACACACACACATACACACGCGCGCACACACACCTACCTGTTTTCCGTTGTGTGTGACGGAGGAGAGGATTGTGCGGAGCGTCTTGAAGCCCATGGCGATGTCCAGCAGGTGAGCCGCGAAGAAGAAGTTGTTGTAGTGGCCTAGAGCGGACATGGTCATGTACCACGCCAGGTACAAGAAGGACTGTACGCGCACGCACGCACGCACGCACATGCACACACGCATGCACGCACGCACACAAACAAGCAATATAGATTACCATATCAGAAGGAGACAGTTATTTTAGATAGGGCAGATTTCACAGGATATTACCGCCGCCCCTGCGCCGCATTTCCAATTGTTATGTAATGAGATGGCGCTCTTATCTATATGTAGTATAAACAAGTGTTGTGGTCAAACAAATGTCATAAAACAGATAACTGGCGCTCCTGTTGCAAGGTCATGCTCAGGACAGTGTCACTGAAGCTGAACTAATGCTCTTATCTCCACCGAGTGGCGGCAAGTGGGGGAAATTGTTATACAGCATATCAAGCATTTGACGTGTCTATCATCAGATCATCTTACATTATCGGTTAAGATCACTCCTAGCTTCCATACGTTGTACTTGATGTCAATAGAGTTAAACCTGAAATGAAATAAACATTTTAAAAACGTTACACAGCTGAAATATGTTAAGGACACAGGAAGCGGAGGTCACAACACCAGGCTGTATTTTTTGTTAAAAAGAGGATGGTTTAATCTCAGAATGTCCTGTACCTTCACATAAGAGACATTATGTTCCAGGACCTTCTTTCCCCATGATGGAGGACACACATAGTGGCCTTGCAGTGTTACGGCAGCTTATTAGGCATAACAGCAGGAGTGTGCATGAGAGAAGCATGTAAGTGGCACACCAGGCCTCTAAAAGAGCAGTTTAATGTCCCACACAGAGGAGCTGGGCATTGAGAAGCCTATCTTCTCCACACTACTGTATGTGTGTTAGCTTATAACTCCCGCCATTACCCTTGACCAAGGCACCGACAATTGCAGTTGGTCTCACGGCGGTGTTGGCTGACCACTATAAGTATTTAGGTGGGTTGACACACGTGTTTTGCCATGGGGACAGGAAATCCCATAAGAATGTGCTACAGGGAGAGAATATTTAAATATGGGTATCAATAACAAATGCACACGTTATTTATTACTAAGGAATTAGGTGCAATGTGACATTTACACTGCATAACTGAAAATAAACTAAATGAAAATGTAGAGTTGTTTTAGTGCTTTCATATCTTTCACTTTTCACGTTAGCTCCCGGAGATCCCTGCAGACACAGTGTGATAGATTTGTAGGGCCATTCTCCGCTTTTATTCACTCACAGAGTGCCCCAGGCGTTGCCTCTCCTGGGCCCTCTCCTGTCCCGCTGCTGGGAGCTGAAGTCCAACACTGCCTGGTCTAGGCCCAGGAGCTCACTGATCTTCTCACTGCCGTAGAACTCACCATACTTATCCATAACCTGGCAGCAACAACAGACGGGCTTATGGGGTGACTACCAGCAGTTCAGTTATTCAGAGGGTTCTGATACCTACAAACGGTATTTAAGACAGCATTGTCTTTTACTGTGCTTTATGGGG
>JAODUE010008908.1:0-28546 GCA_027564755.1 Amblyopsis hoosieri
GTAAACCACACGAAGAGCAAGGTGCCATACTCACAAAACTCGTCGTTGATCAGTGTTGTTGTTGGTACCGGTGCTAGTAGCTAGCGGCTATCGCCGAGCGGCCGGATTATTCAATTACACGTCTTTTACTTATTTGACTTTAATTCACTTTAAGGTTACAGTGAATCGTGTGTTTAGCACATAGAGTCCGTACAGAGATTTAATATTCTCTCTGATCCGTTTCCCCGCGCGTCTCTCAAATTGCAGCAGCAGTTCAGTCGTAGAAAGTCGTAGAAATAGAAAAACATCATATGTGTACTTCATGTCACAATTCATCTAGGATCTAAAAATAATTGTATTCTCGCCATTGACTATGTACATATTTTTTCCTAGGGTCCCATAATGTGGAAGGGACTTTGGCTCGATTGTGCATTGAGACTGGTGGAATTATATTGGGAATAAGATACTGTAATTCTCAAATGCATTTTGTAGTTCTACTATCTGATATTCAGAAATATTATTTGAGAAAAGTTCTATTATTTCCTTTGGAATATATCTAACTGTTATCAAACACCATTCGCCTACATGCCATGTGCAAATAGCTTACTTTACAGGGCATGGGGCATTGAATAGTGCTGGCAGCCCCACGATGGTCGTCAAAGTAGGCAAATAAACGAATGTAACTCGAGTTGTGCTACATCGGATGTTTTTATTTGGAGTGTGGAGTGGAGTGTTTTATAGGCCATTATAAAAATGAATTTAACACAGAGGAACGATATCCATTGCTAGTCTAACCAGCCAATCACCAAGGATAAGAATAATATAATTCACATCCAGCTATATCTATACTTTTGAAGCTACTAGATGGATTGTTTTTTAATTACATAAAATACCAATGGCATCTTGTATTTGAGTTTTGAAACGCACTGTAATTTTTTTGTCTTGTTGCCCTTTCCACTCATTTATTCAAAGAAAAACATCTGACAGTTGTCTTTTGTTGTCCTTCTCCCAGGAGTGGGATATATATGGACTTAGTTGGGATGCGGAAGAATGTGGAGCTTCAAGAGTATCTGTCCCTCGTGTGAATCTGTGGACCCCAGACCTTTACATATCTGAGTTGTATGTTAATCTGTAATGACTGACTGCAACCATCACACAAACACTACCAATTCCAAGAGTGATTCTGCAAAAACATGGAGATTTTCATAAAGACACAAATTAAATTAAATACGTTTATATAATCTTAACTAATTTAACATTTGAATTTCAGTGAATCATCACATTTCTTATAGTGCATTACAGGTATAGTCAAAGCTTGTAAGCTTAATACACTTTTGTAAAATGCGAATATTTACTGATCCTGCCATTCTACTGCACATTCTACGTGCTGAAAAAGGAATCACATGTTACACCATTGTGTAAATAGGAACACAAAAAAGTCGTGCACTGCACGCAAGAAAGAAAACAGTATGTTACCCCCACCCCCATGACCACCATTTCCTCAATTAGGCAGTTGTTTAACGTCCTAACTCTGATGCTCGCCTGAATTGTTTTTGTATGTCAATATATTTGTGATTATACAGTATGTAAATTATTCTACAACGTGCATAATATTGTGTTAATTCTGCACTATGAATGCAGTGCAACGGTTATCATGACCAACACACAGTACATAGAGAGCACTACTAATTCTCGTGGCAAAGTTCAATTGAAGCTGGTGAGATCTGGATGGTCTCACAAGCTTCACTTTAACTTGTGACTGAGCCCGAATATTGATCTGACCAATCAGCGTCGTACTGATAGCTACTGATTATCTTTTCAGTAAGATGAGCAATTATATGCAATCATGGGCGGCCCTGGGTAGAGCAGGTGATCCAGAAGTCACTGGTTCAAACCCCGCTAACTCCTCACCAAGTGTCGGTGTCCTTGAGCAAGACACATAACCCTATCTGCTCCAGATGGTCAAGTGGCACCTAACCTGAGGTGCGTTAAGAATTGGCGAACATTCCAAAAATTAATTTTCCAAAAATATTAGCTTTAAACTGTCACCCTTCGTCCAGCTTCAATGTGTATTCGCCGAGAACTACCTCCCTTTTGTTCGCAAACGTTCGCGGTTGACAAAATGCAAACTCAAAACTGTTTAAATATGTTTGCAAATGTTTGCTATGTTTGGCAAATCTGAACGCACCTCTGGCTGACATTAGCCTCGTGAGACCATCCTGATCGGTTTACAAGGACACATTTTCGTCTTTACAAATGGAATGCTTCCGATTGAAGATTTTGGGTTACCTCTTTACATGGAACGTCATCTAATCAGGTTTGGTGTTTACATGCACCCTCACAATTAACCGGAATAGATGTTAAACACGCACACATAATAGTAATGTAACGTGTCTTGCTGCTAGCCTCTAATTTCAGGTAGCCTATATACTTCAAATAAGCAATCCTAGGATGTATTCATGCTCTTTATATGCCAGGTTAGGTTTACACACTAGCATGGTCTATGGACTCCCTGAAATAGCCTTGGCCACCGCCTCGCCACCCCATAGTTAAAATCTAGTTCCGCCACTGGATATTTGGTGAACTTGACAAAACGTGTATTTGCTTACAAGTAGCTTGCAATAGCATACCTTTATGAGTCCACTATGATACTAGAGTACATTTTGCTTTATTACACTGAATTATGTTTCATTTCAGCATGGATGAGGACACATCTCCTGTCACTCCTTATGTGTACTTAAACAACGTGGGTCATGTATTTGATCGTAAACCATTAAGAGTGGTCAGTACCTGTCAATTCAAACTCTACACCTTTCCGTTTGACATCCAAAACTGCTCTTTAACTTTTGGATCCTATCTGCATGTTGGTGAGTCTGGATTTTCTCATATATTTAGAATGCACCTGCGCGCACACACACACAAGCACACACACAGGCAGTTAGTTATAATTCCTAATAATCTTTAAGCCAACTTTATGAAGACAAAAAAAAAAACAATTTTCCAGAGCTTTAAGTGCTACTGTGTATCTGGGCTTGTATTCACAAATCATTTTATCTTATCACTAAAAGTACTCATAAATCTCACAAAAAGTTCCTAACTAAAAGTTACCTCCTAAATTCTATTCACAAAGCTGCTGAGACAAAACTTTTACTAAGGAATTCTTCAGCTAAGAGAAAGGGTGGGGTTGACCCTGTTGCTATGGATGATGCCGTGTTTCATTAAAGGCTGATAGGGGATGGGTCTGTCAGTGAGTTCTTTGGATTTAGCAACCATGTCAAAAATAGCAGTTGGCTTCATTTGCAGCTGCAAACCTATTTAAACAATAAATCAACAATTTCATTATTCAAACTTGAGCTATATAGACATTAATTTCCATTATAATGTGGTGAGCAATTTGTAGCCAAAACAAGTGAGAACTAGTGTTGAAATTAGGGGTGGGCGGATAGATCCCAAAATATCGATACTACGTCTCGTTTTTGAAGATCGATTCTAATCTACATAGGATCGATACCAGTTTCAGTCTCTCTATTGTACATTGTACCCATTTCATTAAAGAGTAAAACCGTCTGTGCAAACAACTTTACGTTGTCGTGATCACAAGAGTGCATGCACTCTGCTTCTCCAGTCTCCACTGCTGTTTCACCCTGACTACCGACGCCAATCTGACACGTCACGCATGCAGACAGTTATGGTTCAGTCAAGAGCTGAATGAAAAAGGAACATCATAGTACTATATAAATAGTGCTACATAAATGAATGAAGCTAATTATTATTATTATTTATTGCTTTGCTTACTACATACTTCAGTTGGGAATCAAACCCAGGTCCCAGGATTTAGGAGCTAGTTTTAGCGCTAAAACGTTTTGTGAAATACTCTCAGACCAAAAATTTAGGAGTCCTAGATTTAGGACTGACACGCCCATTCTTTTTAGGAGTTTCTCCTAAATCAGCAAGTTAGGAGCTACTTTTATCCTTAAGATGCTTTGTGAATACCATCCCTGGAGTATACCAAACCACAAAGGCTTTTTTTTTGTGTGTAGCCTATGTCTGTATAAAGGTCTTTCAGGAAGCCGTTCATTTGAATAATACTGCCCCCTCCATCTGTATATATTATATTATTATATATATATTATATACGGCTTGAAAACTAAAAATGAAATCTGTGACATCAGCAAATATTTTTCTAGCATTGGATCATAAATCCCCGACACATTGGAAGAGACTAGCAGCGATGTAGCATCAAGAGACCATGGAAAGTCAATGAAATTCAGTGACTATAGTGTCGACAATCAAAATAGCACATTCACACAGCAATGTGATGGCCGAAAATAAACAGTATTTTTACCCAGGGAACACTGTGGGCGTAGATGCTCACCTTTTCTATTCTCTATCAGAGGCTAGTCTAACTAACATTACAATGGTTATTGTGCTTAGAATAATGTTGGCCTGGCTTCAAAAGGGAAGCACATGTTGTCGATATACAAATCTCTTAGTATATTTTATACACTAGAATTTCAGGCTGTAAAAATGATTTGCTGATACTGTCTTGATACACACACCAACATGTTAATAAGAAGGGTATGACCTGATGCTTTTTCACTTCAAGCACTGATAATCCTTGTTATTAAATGTCCTTACAGAAGAAGACATAAAGGTGGTCCAGGGTTCACCGACCAATATGTCTATGGCTGAATCTATAGATGAGCTGATGAATAATGGAGAATGGACTCTCTTAGACATCAAAGCTACTCCATTTGAGCTTCAGCTAATAGATGGGACCTACTATGAGACCAGGTTCTATGTAAGTACTGTTAAAAGGCTTTCATGCCATGCTTGGATGTGACACATTTCCTTTGATATATTGACCAGTTCAAGCCAACGACTTTCAAGCCATTCTTTAGAATAAACAATGGATAAAATGGATTACGTGTTGTTGTTTTTTTTACCAGTGTTTGGCATGTGTGTTTACGGTATGATTGCACATATTTATTTAATTCAAATCTACCCCCACAACACCTTCCAAAAGACTAATCTACACCTGTTCTTCCGTTAAGATTGTTCTGCAGCGCAGGCCAATGCTCTATGTGGTGAACCTGTTGATCCCCAGCTGTTTCCTGGTCACAGTGGACCTCTTCAGCTTCCTGCTGCCCCCACAGAGTACAGACCGCTCCACCTTTAAGATGACCCTCATCCTGGGATACACCGTGTTCCTGCTCATCATGAACGACCTGCTCCCAGTCACCGGGGGAACAACACCCCTTATAAGTCAGTATACTAATTACACACCATACTGTACACTATGAGGATGTTTACAGTCATCATCTTTGCTTCTGTCAACCCTCTGCATTCCATGGGCTGTCTCTGTAGATGTCTTCTTCTCCATCAGTCTGGCTCTGATGGTGACCAGCCTGTTGGAGACACTGATCATCACGAACATCCAGTTCAGCTCCAGACCCGTTCCGCACTGGCTCAGTGTGTTCGTGCTCCACTACCTAGCCTGGCTTGCGTGCCTCCCGACCAAGAAAAGCAAAAGCAACAGAGTGACAGTTTGCATCAACCCAGCAGCTGATGGCAACTGTAAGCACACGCTTATCATTATAATAATGGTATTGCTAATAATCATTGTATATTGTTGCTAATGTTTCTACTGTTACGGGACAAGATGAGCTCCAACACAGCTGGTTCAAATGAATAGCTCGTTATAACGAGTCATTTATTTGAATCAAGTGTGTTGGAGCAGGGAGACATCTAAAACATGCAGGGCTGCGGCCCTCTAGGATCAGGATTGGGGAACCCTGTTTTAAAGTCTTTAAGTTTGGTTCCTTTCTCTGCCGTTGTTGTTGTGTTCCTTGTGTCCTGCCCCTCCTTTGTCAAATGTCCAGTGACGCATAAAGAGGTCTCAGCCAATGTCCACATGATGGCGCCCAAGACCTACACTTCAACCACAAAGAACCAGACCACCAGTAGTGACGATGACAATCACAATCCAGGGAAACCACCAGAGAACCCCTTGCAGACTGTCTTGGAGGAGCTGAGGAAACTGAGCAGGGACGTCCATATCATGCGCACGCAGTTGGACCAACACTTTAAAGAATCACAGTCCTCACAGGAGTGGCATATGATTGGGAGAGTGGTCGACCGCCTGCTGTTTTTCATTTATGTTCTTTTCATCTCTTCCAGCTTCATTACCATCATTTGTATCTGGAGCAGGAATAACATGAATTCACCGTGACCATTAGAGGACTAAGATGTAATAACAAACAGTTTAAAATTGTAAATAAACCATGATGTCCTATGATGGCAAACCTGTGCTGTCTGTTTTTCCCTATTTTCTTTTGTGAACTTAATGCCATGTTTTCAAATTAAGTTTTAGAGACTACTTTGTGTCTCGAAAAAACATTTTGGAGATAATTTGTGCCTCGATCTTATAAAACAGTGTGCAAATGTTTTTGTTAACTGGGTGATCATATGAGGCCATTAAAACTTACAGTGTTTGCTCAGTCAATATTAAGATCCCCTGACAATAGTTTGAGCAGCCAAGGTTAAACTCAAGTTTGTATATTGTTATTGATGTAAATACAAAATAAACATTAATTTTTTTAAACAAACATCCACTCCAGTCTATAGTATCATTCTGTAAATGCATATTTTCAAGAAGGGCTTGTCTGTTAGCCTATTTGGTAATACACTCTAAAACTATATTGTCATCTATCGTTCATGATAATATTTAATTACGGTACAATTAAGAAATTAGCAAATTATCTGAAGAAACTTAGTTAGAAAAAACTGCAATTATTAAGAAGAATGGATGGTTAAAGACATTTTACTCAAAGCTGCTTACAGACTGGCGATCATGGGGATCGGATAGGAGTCGACCAACCTACTAACCCTCTTTTTCTACCATTGTTACACACAATATATCTATTGGCATAGATTCTAATTGGTTGGCATCTCCAACTACAAGTAAACATGTACAGAAGCAAGAACTCCATAAAATCCACAAAATGTGTGGTGTTTTGTGTTTTTAGTAATTTATTTATTTCATAACAAACATCAAATGTGAATGACATGGAATGGTTATTGGTAACAGATGGGGTGGTTTTGAGTATGGCAGAAACTGCTGATCTCCTGGGGTTTGCACCCACCACAGTCTCTGGGGTTTAAAGAGAATGGTACAAAAACAAAAATCATTCAGTCAGCATCAGTTCTTTTAATGAGAGAGACCAGATTTGTTCAAGCTGACGGAAGGCAACAGTGCTGGTAAATGGAACACCCTTGTCTTACAACTGTGGTATCAAATATAGTATTTCTGAAAGCACAACACTTTGAGCAACAGCCGTACTTACTGTAATAAAGTGGCCCCATATTTGAACAGTAAACATATAATGACATTATGTACTATTTATAAAGCTGGGGAACAGATATTCTCATGGGTAGAAGGGTTCACAAACACAATGGATGAATGGTTACCGGAGGTGTTAAACAACAAGCACTGAGTCAATGTCAGGGAGGTTGCCTGCATTTGGACACACACATGGTCTTGGTGTGTGTGTGTGTGTGTGCATGTATGTGTGTGTGTGTGCACGTGCATGTGTGTGTGCGTGTGCGTGCGTGATCACACACAAATCTGAAAATGACATTTTTAGATCACTGTGTTTGGAAGATGTACCGTTTAACATCGTCCATCCAGTCATCATGAATCTATCATATCAAAAATTCAACCTTCTTCTGGGATTGTTATTGCTGGCAGGTAATGATATATTAATGTACCATTTCTGTTAATGCTTTTAGTCTCTTTTTTTGTGTGTCATATACTGTAACTTTAATTATATTTGTTAATTATTATGGAGGTATAGTAGATAAATAAATATATAAAGGCAATAAATATTGTGTTAAATTGTTTGTTTTTTTAAATTTTTTTTTAATTGTTAAATTATATATATACACTAATGTGGATTATTTGTTAAATTATACAGTCAATATGAATATTCTAAATATAATTTAATTGTATCAACTCATTGAATTACTTAAAATTAACAACTATACAATGTGACAGAGTGAGTACAATGTGAAAGTTGAGTTAAGGCATCAAATGTTCTGAGAGATAATACATTACTAATATTTGAGTAATTCCCATATTTAGGCTGTCTAAACAAATTGTTTTGTATTGTAAGCAGTGTACAGTATACACTATAATGCCAAAAGTATTGTGACACCCCTCCGAATCATTAAATTCAGGTGTTCCAATCATTTCCATGGCCACAGGTGTATAAAATCAAGCACCTAGGCATGCAGACTCCTTCTACAAACATTTTAGAAAGAATAGGTCGCTCTCAGGAGCTCACTGAATTCAAGCGTGGTACTGTGATAGGTTGCCACCTGTGCAACAAGACCATGATAAGTCAACTGTTAGTGGTATTATAACAAAGTGGAAGGGATTGTGAACAACAGAAACTCAGCTACAAAGTGGTAGGCCACATAAAATCACAGAGCGGGGTCAGCGCATGCATGAGGCACACAGTGTTCAGAAGTCGCCAACTTTCTGCAGAGTCATAAACTACAGACCTCCAAACGTTGTGTGGCCTTCGGATTAGCTCAAGAACAGTGCATAGAGAGATTTATGGTATGGGTTTCCATGGCTGAGCAGCTGCATCCAAGCCTTACATCACCAAGTGCAAGCGCCAGATGCAGTGGTGTAAAGCACGCCACTGGACACTAGCGCAGTGTTCTCTGGAGTGACAAATCACGCTTCTGTTTGGCAATCCGATTGCATTGTGCCAAGTGTAAAGTTTGGTGGAGGGGGGATTATGGCGTGGGGTTGTTTTTCAGGGATTGGGCTTGGCCCCTTGGTTCCAGTGAAAGGAACTGTTAATGCTTCAGCATACCAAGACATTTTGGACAATTTAATGCTCCAAACTTTGTGGAAACAGTTTGAGGATGGCCCCTTTCTGTTCCAACATGAATGCGCACCAGTGCACAAAGCAAGGTCCATAAAGACATGGATGAGCGAATTTGGTGTGGAGGAACTTGACTGACCTGCACAGAGTCCTAACCTCAACCCGATAGAACACCTTTTGGATGAATTAGAGCGGAGACTGCGAGCCAGGCCTTTTCGTCCAACATCTGTGCTTGACCTCACAAATGCGCTTCTAGAAGAATGGTCAGAAATTCCTATGAACATACTCCTAAACCTTGTGGACAGCTTTTCCAGAATAATTGAAGCTGTTATAGCTGCAAAGGGTGGGCCAACTCAACTGGGATGGGATTACATTAACCTTAATGTGCTTAAAGTCAGGCATCCCACAACTTTTGGCAATATAGTGTATATCATTGCAGCATATTTAAACATACAGTATATGTTAATATGGTTTAGGGTCAAATTTGTTTACAGATACTCCATAAGCAAATTAGACTTAAAATGCTTGTTTTTTCTTTGTTTTTCTTTATTTGTTTGTTTGTTTCTCGCTCTCTCGCTCTCTCGCTCTCTCTCTCTCTCTCTCTGTGTCTCAGTGTCTCTCTGTCAGAGCAAGCTCACCTGTAAAGGACAGAATGGCCCGACCTATGAGTCCATGCAGACTGTGTTTGACCTCAAACCCTTCAGGCCAGTGGTCAACCTCAGTAACCCCACAATTGCGAACATCTCCTTCACCCTCTACGCTGTCCTTGGAGTGGTGAGCTTGCCAAGCAAGGGATTCCCATTTCATACTTCTTCATTGGGCATTATCATCTGAAATGCACGTCTCAATTCACTAAATGCCTTATAACCATAATGCTTGCCCCAGGTCACTATAAAGCTGTCCACAAAAGTTCCAGTTTCTGTATCAGCATAACTGGATATATTTACACTCAAGCTTTAGGAAAAGGGGTTTACAACTAGCCTCGTGATACCATCCTGATCGTGCTTCAGTCCAAACCAGCGCAGTTTTGGCCAATCAGTGTCATACTGCAGCTACAGGCGTAGTTCAGGTGTGACGTTAATCAATAGCGATAGACAATCCCCTTAGTTCATCCAATCACCTGCCAAGAGTTTTTTATTAGAAAGTGCCTGCTCTTTTCTTAACAGTTTCAAAGGACGGCTTCCCAGAGGTTTCTACAATATGTAAAAAAACATCTGTGGCACATCATTTTAAGTTAAAATAGTTTTAGTATAAACTTTAGACTAAAAGTACTGTAAGGGTTAGGTTAGTACGAGCAGAGATGATTGTGAGCCACTAATAAAGCATTTGGCATTATTACTGATGTTATTCATTCATATTTTTCCTCACATGGCTGTCTTCCCAATGCTTAATCTAGAATGAGAAGACCCAGATCATGACCAGCTTCCTGTGGCTACGACTGGTACGTATTACAACACAGAGACTTATAACATCGACCACACAATGAAAGAGGTGGGGCGTTATATTGCTCACACAGTATCTCCACACAGTATTGGCACCATGAGTTCCTGATTTGGGACCCTGACGAATGTGACGGAGTCACCCGAATTTCCCTCCCTGTGAATAACCTTTGGTCTCCAGATATAATCGTCTATGAGTTGTGAGTGACTTGCCATGATGCAACCTATGTAATGTTTGTGAGTTGGAGAAGCCCTCGGCAGAGTGTGAAACAGGGTTTTATATTGTTTTCTGTTTGTTATCGTGTTCAACTATTTCTCTTCCCTGCACCTGGTCTTCTTCTGTGTCCTCAGCGTGGACGATGATGTGTCCCAGGCGTGTCCGTACGTCTACGTCAACCACACGGGCCACATCCGCTGGGACAGGATGCTGCGGCTGGTCTCTGCCTGCAACCTGGAGATCTTCAGTTTTCCCTTCGATGTGCAGAACTGCACATTCACCTTCGGGTCCTACATGCACACCAGTGAGCTGCTGTGCACGAAACACGTACACAAAACATCCATTCATGTATATACGGTATCATACACACGCGCTCATATTCGAGTCACAATATCTATACTGTGCTCATATGCACATCTGGCATCATCTCTTTGTATCATCTTTGTCTCTACGCAGTAAGGGATGTAAGGATTAGTCCAGCACTGACCTTTCAAGAGATGTCTGAGAACTCAAAGCGTTACCTGGAGGCCAGTGGGGAATGGGAGTTGGTGGTTATCTTAGGAGAAGCATCCATCTTGCAGTTTGGCATCGACGAGTGGGACATCATCACATTCTGGGTGAGTGCAGGCATGTAGCGACCTACAGTAGTACAGCTGTGAGATTCAGTGCTTTGTGTGTGACCTTTCCTTAAATTAACCCCTGTCCTATTTCCCATTGGAAGTTACCATTTGATCATTTAGCAGACACTGTATTAATCCAAAGTGATTTAGTATAATAATATATATTTTTATGAGCAGGTAGGAGTTAGGGATTTTGAAGTTATGTTTGGACGTTGACCACATTATTAATTAACTTCGAGGCTGTTCTAATAGCGCAGAACAATTTACCCCTCAATAAAAAAATAAAAAAGATTTGTATTGGCATATTTTGTCCACCAGGTGGTGGTCAAGCGCCGTCCAGTGCTCTACGTGGTGAACCTGCTCATTCCCAGTTCATTCCTAATGCTCATCGACATCCTGTCCTTCTACCTGCCTCCCCACAGCGTTGACCGGGCCTCCTTCAAAATGACCCTCATCCTGGGCTACACCGTGTTCCTGCTCATCATGAACGACCTGCTGCCTAGCACAGCTAATGGCACTCCAATCATAGGTCAAAGAAGCCGATGCTCTATAGAATACATAGCACTCTCAGAGTTGGGGTTTCAATTCCTACAATGTGTAGAGATTTAAGTTTAAATCATTGAGACAGTAGTTCCATGCCTACTATAGTCTACTGTACAGCAGTAATAATAGTAGGCCTAATAGTTATCGTGGTAATGGTACAGTAAAAGTCAAATGTGTCACACAAACTGGTAAGGATATTCCATTCACCATTTAACCCCAGGTGAAGTGGTCTAGGACAATGGATTATCCAGCATCAGCATGGCACTAACACTGCAATGGTTCACAGTCCCATTGACCGTCTGGGTAACAAGCATGTGCCTCTTGCCCCTCAGGTATATATTTCTCTGTGTGTCTGGCCCTCATGGTGATCAGCCTGCTGGAGACGGTCATCATCACCAACGTGCTTCATCACAGCTCCATGAAGTACCGCAAGGTTCCCCGCTGGGTCAGGGTTATCATCCTCAAGCACATCGCCAACCTAATCTGCTACCGTTGGCCGGAGGAGCTACCGTCCCCCGCTGGCCCTAATGAGTTCAAACCTGATGGCAGTACAGGGCCCTGGGTTGTCCAGCTAGACACTCAACCACCTGACCAGCAATCAAATAACAACAAAGGTGACAAATGCTATCATCTGTTGGTTAACAACTGACTGAATCAAATGTCATTCTAGCGAGATGTTCAAACCCCTAGAGCAGGACAGGCTTATTTCAGTTGTATTGTCTTGTACTGGGTCACACAACTTTGAAAAATGCATCAAGGAGCTGAGTGAGGGGAGGAGGGGCTGAGAGGGGGACCCACGTTAACAATTAACGTTAACATTTGAATTGGATGATGTGTGAGCTGCGCTGTTGAGTGATTTGTATCGGATATGACGTGTAGTTCTGTTTTCAGCACATAAAAGGTTGGTTTTTATAAAAACTGGAATTGTGTCTCATCCCAGATCAATCCTATTACTTCGTTTACAGCTAAAGAAAAAATAAATTTTAGGGTGCAGTTACACTTGAATAATTAGCATAATAATAGGCACCATAACTATTATGATATATGTAGATTACTTACAAATATATTACTTTCCAGTTTCTATTCTTATCCATTAGTCTTTTTAGGCGAATTTAGCTGCCCTTGATATGCAGACGCGCTCATTGAATCACATCATCACAGTATTGTTATAACATAGTTTAATCCAATGTTATAAATGTAAATTCTGTCTCCATGCCGACTCCAGGGTCCGAGGTACCGGACGAGCTGAAACAGATCTGCCGGGACGTGGGCGAGCTGCGCGGCCACCTGACGTTCTTGCAGAAGGAGAATGAGCTTCAGGACCAGTGGTGCCACGTGGGCTATGTCCTGGACTACCTGCTGTTCCGTATCTACCTCCTCCTGATCTCCTGCTACGCCATGGTGATTATCTGCATGTGGTGCATCTGGATCAACCAGACCTGACGGAGGAGCTCCAACTTTGTTTTATTAGGCTATACGTCTGCTAATGCCTTTTAGTGGTCAGGAACAGTGCAGTAGATGTAGTGTGGAATTAATGGTGATATCCTCCTATACGCAATGCATCTTCATTGGGTGGAAAAAGTTAAGTGCTATATAGTTCTGATGTAGGTGGCCAGTATGTTCTAACCTTCTGTCATGGTAATGGGTCATTTTAGGGTTTATCACATCATATATCACAGCTAAAAAATGGCTTATCTAATAACCATCAGCTCTTTCTATGAAAATACAGGAAATATTATTAACCTCTTTATGGCAACATTAAAAAATAAATAAATTGCTTTTGTTACAGTTTTGTCACTGTCATCTTTGTAGAAGAATTAGTAGAGTGTCTTTATATATACTTAAAGTGACAGTGTTGATGCCACTAGATGTCACACAATTACATTAACATGACATGCATGTGTGACCTGACCAGCTGTGAAAACAGACTAGTGTAGCAGGCCTGATGATATCATTCTCTATTTAGGACGTCAGTACTCCATTATATTATCTACATAGTAAATAGCTGTTTGCTTGATGTATAAAATGTTGTATACAGTAGTTCTCTGCAGAGGTGTTTACTTTATATGTTGAACAGAAATATTTCCATCTGCCTTATCTACATTTACAGCATTTTTATCCAAAGCGATGTAGTATGTAGTAGTGCATTTGTAAAGTTGGACAGGTAATACACCAGCAAATGTGAGCCAACAAAATTCTATCAGAATAATTACAATATGTCTTCATGATGCTGTGACATGTCAGCATGTCAGCGTCAATGTCATTAAATAAACAAAATAGCTATTGGCCGAAATAATCAATTACATAAGAGCAGAAAGGATTTAGTTTTAATGAGCAAAGAGCAGATAAGGGTATTTTAAAGAAGACACTATAGATAGGAGAGTGAGTACCAAGAGGTGGTGAGGTCACTAGTCCATCTCACTGTTAACACTTGAACTGCACTTTATCAAGGGAACACAAAGTTGTCAACATATGCCAGGATTCTGTGTGTTGTATATCTTAACAGCTAATATTGCTATTTCACATACATTTTAACTTCTGAATAACCACTCATAAATGTCATACTAAATAAAGCTTGACAATTTACTCTTCAAGAAGATTAACATTTATAATTGCATTTTATTTACCCTAAACATTTTTTAAAAAAGCTTTATAAATTGGTGTGAAAAATAAGTAAAATCACCATACAAGCAATCAATAAAGTGCAAGGGTCAGAGCTACAAGAGTCCTGATGTATGGTGTATAACCACGTGATAATTTGTTTTAGCTGGATTACGGTCATCTTAAAAATAGGTTAGTTATAAAAATGTTAACTTTTTGTACAACATACGATCAACACAAATAAACAGTCTTGCCAGTCTTTTAATATAATTTCAGGACAAAATTAACACAAACGTAACAGTAATAATCAGAATGTATAAATATATTTGTCTTTGTAGTGCACTTAAAAACAAATTCACCACATCTATGTATCATAAAAAAGTTGTTCCAAGTAATTAGCTAAGGTTAGCAAGTTTTCAGAAAGACCAAGTAGAAGTCATTTAATTTGGAGGTCTGAGTTCAAGAGTAGTGTTTCCATTCAAAGCAGCCTCATTAGTGAAGTGAATAATGCTGAATATTCTACAGGAATATTAACTTTACTGCTTAAATTAGTGTTGTGACTGTGCAGTTTAGTGAAATGCACAAAGGGCAGCCTGTTAAGTTTTGGAAAGAATATGCATATGCAAGTATTCTTCTTGAAAGTTATACTCTATAATCTGATGATGCAGATTAAACACTTAACCCTCACTGACTATTCATTCCTCATTCCAGCTAAAGACAAGATGTATATCCACTGTATATTTTTCCTTTAACATTGCTTTTACATTAGAACTACTATGTGCAATGTTATTCCGATAGTGATCCGTATTATGGGGTCACAGAGTCATGAACCAACCAACAAAAAAGGACTTCTTCCTCTGAAATGATCAGTGCAATTAAAAATTACTACAGCTCCAATACTTGCCTTTAAAAAAAGTGTAAAGGAAAAAGGGCCTTATAAGGCTGGTGCAAAATATTTGTGTGTACTTCAAATGAATGTAGGTAGATACACCCACACTCCACATTCATTCACTTCACACACATTGCTTCTGTAGTAGCACTGTTAATCGCTCTGTGTATTGCTATCTCATCTATAAAAAAATATTGCCACACTGATTTTTATGTACATTGATCCCAAAGGCACATGTGCTTGGATTAACACAAATTCTAGGCTTTGAACAGAGCAGTGCATTTTGGCTAAATAAACTGATTAGTTAAATATCTTTCATAACTTCTCATTAAAACTTATTTTTTCCACAAAAAGCAGGATTCCTTCATAATGATAATATCTACACTAAAAATGTGCAAAGCCATAAAAGCAAAAAAAAAAAAAAAAAAATTATTTATGAACTTCAAATAAAAAAAGAAAAACACCTGCAATGTATTTAAAGAAAAATGTTAAGTTCAACCAGTACAACAAAAAAAGTTATCGTTATCTGCAGGAGATTAGTTAGCTAGGGTATAGTTTGGTTTGGTCTAGTGGCGCAGGACAAAAAGTGAATCACATCATTTGAAACCCGGTTTACTATGCTTTCCTGGCTCTTCCACCAATAGACAACATCCCTGAAACCACGTCATGTGTCACGATGTGATGAGTTGCACCCAAATGTTCAACAGCCAGCAGCTGCAGCAATACAGCAGCAGTGAGGTGTGTGCTAAAGGTGAAAGTTGTAGCAGGCAGTCTCAACAATCTCTACATTCATCGCTAGCAGTCTCTCAGCGTTAGCTCCCACCGCCCTCGTCTTCTTGGTCCTCGATGTTCTCACGGGCCATCCTTCTCTGACGCTCCGCCAGCCGCTGGCACCGGGGGCACTCTCTGCCCCCCCGGAAACAGTTGCTATGGAAACAGGCACTGCACTCTGTGTGGAGGGGGACGAAAAGATTTTGAGAAAGGTTGAATTGGGAAATTATCATGTCATTGATACTACCATTTATTAAGTGTAAGAGTAACTTGGTTTGCTTCCATACAAAGAGCTACAGAGGTGTTCTATCTAATCCCTGCTAAACATTGACTCAAGTTCAACAGTGTCAACCAGTTTGACAACGTTTACTTTTATGGGAAGAGGTGTTGTGATGTCAGTAAAAGAACCAACCAATCAAGGCCCGACCCGGAATCGGCCAGTCAGAGGGGATAATAAAGACAACTGTGTTTAAGCAGCAGAAGGTGGGCACACTGTTGCAACACAACAGTGTGAGAACACAACAGAACCAGTTGAGACAAATCCCTGATCAAAGCCTATCTGCCCAAGATAAAGCTACCAGAATGTCTCACTAAGCTAATCCCACAGAGACTGAGAGAGAACATATCATGGGTAACTTTAAAAACTAAAACTGTGATTAATAAAAAGGCAGGCAAATGAAATTCAAAAACAGTGTTTATTTCATATCTACACGTAGATGAGTAAAAATAATAAATTAAAAACATTTACAGTAACACAATTTCCAATATTAAATTAAAACATATGTACATGCACACTAATGTTCCCATGGTTTTGAACATCAAACCAGGGTTAACCCAAAACTGTAAACATGGGAATCATGTACATTTATCATCCCAACTGAAATGACAAGGCACTGCCTTCACTATAAAAAAACCCCACTTATATAGACACTCATCTTGCCATTACCCTAAAAGACCAAGATAAGGACAGAGACCATCATTGAAGAGAAACATAAATAGGAGAAGCACCAACAGCCTGAGAGACACTTTCAAACATATTCATTGCACCACCAAACAGCCACCTCCAACAATAGTGAGTACACCAGAGCTCTGCCAGCCCATAGAGCCAATACAACACCACTACTGTAACGCATACTGTAGGAGCCACCGTTTAACAGAAGAGTGCCAGAAATACCACCTTAACCCACACAATAAAAGCTCACCACAAACCATGCCAAAGGGGAAGAGGCACACACAGCAAAGAAAATTAAAAGCTGATAAACGAGAGTATTAAAACCTTCCGCCCAATGTTAAGAATGCGATGAGCCTCGACATGCACATAATCATGTACAGTAGCCCTTAAAGAAGCCCCAACACCAGTGTAGACTGTGCCGTCTGTGAGAACATGTAAAGCAAATGTCATTTGTAATCAATATGAATGTACACACATTAAGCATTCTTGAATGTTTGCTCTTAACTTGCTGGCGAGGCCCTTCAGTCCCGTGACCTTGCTAACAGTTTCTGTGGCTCGACAAGATACGAGCCGTGTCGCTCATGGAACATCCACTCAGCGTTCATCTTTTAAATACAAAACAAAGCAACACACATGCTCCCCTTCATTGACCTCTGCCCTTCACCTTCCCCTCATGCTTACCCTGCCCTCTTTCACCTCCAGAGGGTTTCATTCACCGCCTGAACCCCCCCCCCCGCATCCTTAACCCTGCTGTCCGTGGCTGCCCTCCACCTCTGCTTCCTTCCTTTGCTTGTGCCCTTGTTCCCACTTGAGCAGTCCCCTGCACGCTTCACCTTTGGCCTGCGTTTCCCACTTAGAGAAGCTCTTGACTATACCGCTGAACACTGACAGGCCGAGGAAAGCTCTGGCGCTCTCCCTCCCGCCTCTGTCCGGTCTCTCCGGACTGTTGGACCTGCTGCTACACGTGTCGCTCTCCCTACGCTCTCTCCTGAAGATTCCGAGTGTCAGTTCGTTCACCAGAGGGAGCCAGAGGACGCTGCCCGTCTGCCGGCCTCGGCTTCCCTCACTGGCGGCCTGTGCGACCTCTCCGGCGACGCCTTGCTGGCGTGGCTCCCGCCCGGTCCCCTGTACGCCCTGAGCCCTTCGGAACCCTTCCTCCCTCGTCCGTGCCCCCCTCAAACCTCCTCCGTTACGAGGCTGGAAAAGTCTCCCGTGTTCCGGGGGTTTCTCTGCCACATCCCACGCCCCTTTTGGCTCCTGCTCACGTCTCACAGTCTCTTCACCGTTCTCCTCCACCTCCTCCTCCTCTCCTCCCTCACCCTCCTTCTTGCCTTGTGAGAGGACCGTGTCCAGCCTACAAGGCCAGAGCTTCCAGGCTCTCCAGGGGGGAGCGAGAGACAGACGGGGAAGAGAGGGGAGGCCGGCCGCAGGGTGGGATAGCTCACCTTCGCAGCGCTGGCACTTGTTCAGCTGGAAGGGGAAGATGATGTCCTTGCCGTTACCGCAGAACTCACACACGAAGCCCTTGGCCTGGCACAGCTGGGACAGGGGGAGGGAGAGACAGGGCTCACTGGTGCTGCTACCACATTGACAAACGGACTCACAGTACTGCAAGTCACTGCTAACATCAGCGGCCAGCGATCTTTCTCCGGCACGGCAGATAGCGGCTTTAAACTGAATGTGGAAACAAGTCGGTGTAGTCTCACCACACAGCCAGCTACGTGCGCGGAACCAAGCTTGAGCAGCTCTTTCATCCGGGGGGCCAGATCCCCGCTTCGCACAGCAGTGAGATCGTTAAGTGAGAAGAGATGAAGGTCTTCAGTCATGTGACCCGGCAGGCTGTCGAACTGGTCCAGCAACCTGACACACACACACACACAGACACACACAGACAGACACACACACACACACACGCACACACAGGGTACTATAATACACACCACACATCAGTGTAAACATGACAGCGATGTGCAAAGCATAGACACACAGCTTACTGGTTAGCCAAGCGACATGTCCTGAAGAGGTTTTTCATGTGAAACAGCTGCATCCTCAAAACCTAAAACAGAAACATCAAAAACACACCATTAAGTGGTGTTCACACCATGCACGGATGACACCCCATTCGTGTGTGTTGGCGTCGTCGTCGGGGCAGGCAAGGCAGCTGAGCTTCTGCCGTTCACAGACGTCCAGGCCATCTATGCGGAAACACTTCATTTTCATACCAATATACGAGATGTGGAAATCCGCGTGAATGTGTCTGCTAGAGCGAGTGAAACACAAGGTTCTGGGTGGCTCCATCATTTTCAGGCATGTAGAAAGCACAAACAGTGTTTGTTGGTTTCTCTAAGAAAGGACAGGTTGGCAGGTGTTTTTTAACACAGCCACTTACCCTGACAGTCTCTAAAGGCTTGTTCTTCTTGTACAAGCTGCTGTCGATGTCATTCGGGTTGAACAGAGGGTCTCCCGCGATCTTGCTCAGCAGGTCCCGGGCAAAGTTGCTAACATAGTACTTGCTGAAGTCCCACTTCCTCAGCACGCGGCCCGGGACCACCGCCTGAGCGTTCTCATGGCAACACTGACAGAAGTAGCGACCCAGGTATTCACAATAGCGCAGCCGCTTGATGTAGTCTGAAGCGGGAGGGGGGGGGGGGGGAGAGACAGGCACAGCAGCTTAGACACAACATGGAAATTGATCATCTGTCTACTTGTTTACTAAAAAAGGGCTTGATAGGATTCCATGCACGTAGTACCTGGGTCAATGCGAATTCCACAGCCAGCGCATCGATAGTTTTGTTTGGCAACCACTATCTTCCTCCTGATTAGAGATAAAGCGATACAATGGGAATGTAATAACATTCCTGTATGCTTCCAGAGAAACATAGTTATCAGCAGCAGCCTGATGTCATCAAGAGATACCGAGTTTGACCTCCAATTATTATTGTACAGATACAGATGCACCTCTTTGGTGTTGAAACCGACCAACAGAGACAGACAGACAAAGCCACAATATGGCTAAAAGAGTGTGAGAATTAAAAGTTAAGCACACGCAATAAAGCCTGCTGTGGACTCACTTCGGAGCTGGATGGATGTTGAAGATGATCTGTGGCCGGGGCGGTGCCCATTCTAGGTTGCCTCGCACCCTGATTCTCAGCTTGTAGATGTCTGCATGTTCGCCGTCATCAGGGGAGATGGGGAGAGAGTCTGGGATGGGCAACAGCTAGTACAAGGCCAGAGAAAAGTGAACCGACATCATTCATTCGAATGTCATTATGCAACACATCGTTTCATACTTCACACACAAATGGATTGTGGAGCTAATTGTGGAGTTATCTTGCTCAAAGGTGCTGGGATTTTCAGAGACCAAAGCCAAGACCTTTTGGCAGGGATTGACCACCCTAACCACTGAGTCCAGCTGGGCCATCAATTGTGTGTGTGTACCTTCTGAGGGGCGTCGTGTTCTGGGACCAGCCAATCCAGCTCAGAGGCAGCAGGGAGCTGCATGCCCTCAAACTGCTTGAGCAGACCCATGGCCACTGACTCTGCTGAGTTGGAGTGGAGGAACGAAGGAGATCTAACATACACACAGAGTTTTCAGTGAGCCTAAAGTTATGGATAGCAATGCATTTAAACTGATAGACAAGATTGTGTAGAATATTCTACCCATTTCTGTTCATTGTGACCACTATGAACTAAATGTATCTTTAGAAGTTAAGGTGGATTTGACAGACCTGCCCAGTGCATTATGTAGGGCTCACAATAAGATAAAAAGAACTATACATTAGTCACAATACATATTGTAACACATAGCAATATGTAAATAACTGAAAAGTTAGAATTTTACTAAAATATTCAACTAAATTAAATCTAAAAGTAGCGATGATTGAGTTCTATCCTTCATTTTGTATATTTAGTTCTGTATATTTATACAGAACTACACAGATACACCATCTTAAAAAATAAAACAGTGATACGTATAACTGCTGTAAAACGTTTTGTTAAAGTTTTAGTTTTAGTAAAATGAAGAAGCTCCACGTCTTACATGGACTCTGAGCTGAGGAAGGACCTGCTGTTAGAGGTCACAGTGCGCTTGATGTCTGCATCTGTAAGAAGGCAATCAGTCAGGACAGTTTCACATGTTTTCAGCAGGGCCAGATACTGTGTTCTTCCTTATAGACCCATTTACTGCCGACGTCACGCCGACTGCACCAACATGCAGCACACAGCTCAGCACCAGAAGTCCCATTAAGCTCCAAAACAAATACATTCTCTCTTTTGCAAATATCCTTATGACTAAACGTCATATCCTTATGACTTAACAGTTTAAATATCTGCAGAGCGGGAATACAACGCAGAAAATGCTCTTTTGCCATTTTGGTCAGTTTTCAGACATTCTGGCACGAAACCTCCTTGTACTTTCGTCTGCTAACAAAAAAAACAAAGCATGCCTAGAAGCTGCTTTGTGACGGGATGCTCTAATAACAAGGTAGGAAACCCAGAACTAACTTTGTATATCTGCTGAAGTGAAAAATTTATACAAAAGTCATTGTAAAAACATTACTTAGCTAAAAACTCAATATTTCACCATGTCAGAGAATTATTTTAGGACGCTCTGTCAGCCAGCGTCTTTTAGGCATGTTGCCGATGTGGCTGCAAGTAAATGTAGTCTTTGGTGGTTAATACTCTAGCATAGCTTGACAAGTCATTGGACTCAATCGTATTTCTGTTGCTAAGATGCTGCTAAGCTGTGTGCTCATGCTTATGTACGTCATTACTGTTTGCAAACAGTAAACGAGTCTATACTGTCCACAGTCAGTGACAAAGAGATTCTCAGCTGTAGAGAAGAAAAAGGAAATTAAGTAGCAGCGGATAGCATTAATAAATGGAATATTTCTAAAAAAGTTACAAAACACTGAAAGCACATCTCAGGAACAGCACCCAGTGTTTTCTACCCCAGTTTTCAAATAGACATACGTAGAGAAGCAAATCTTAGAGGTAGGGCTTGCAATAGGGGATGCTTTTATCCGGGCTACATCTACTGTAAGCAGCCATATCTAATTGTTGTGAAACAGAGCACTAATGGGTGGGTCTGATCAGGTAAATTAATTATGGCATTGAATGAGATTACAGTTTAATTATGAGATTAATTTACTGATGGCTCTAATCCTTAATTCTAACTACTTGTATTGTTGTAATTACTCCAAATCTCTGGTCTCCATGTACATCAGATGCTTTGAGTTTCACATTACAACAAGAAGGCTGACTAATGCTAAAGCGTGAATAAGATAAGCACAGAAAGAAGTTACAGAGTAGCAAGTTCAACATAGTGCGGTACATAAAGCGAATAAAGCGGTGTTATGTACACACATGAGCAATCAAGTCTCATAGCATATTGGAAGGACTTTGGATGTGTGTGTAACTGAAGGGTGAAAGGCTGCATGAATACATGATGTGTGGATGGATTACTGGGTGAATACATGGATAATGAGTAGGTGAGTGAATGATTAGTTACCTTGAGGTGAAAACTGACTCAATCATTTAGTGGTCTATCCTATCAGCCTCCCTGACGCCCTCCGTGTACAGGCACATGCATATAGGTACTACAGTCAGAGACCCTAAGGCACCAGCAATAAACAACACAAGCAGCCAAAACACACACACACACACACACACACACACACACACACACACACACAAGCTGGCTGAGGCTTGCAGACATCTGGCATGATTCCAACCTGGAACGTTCTCCATCCCTCTAAAACGCACAGTATGTGCTTGTACTTTTTTGGTTTTGTCCTCCAAGACATCCAGAGACAACTTGGTTCGACTATGGTACATGCTTAAGAGAAAAGCTCCGTCACAGTTTTAATTGGTTGGTGGCGATTGAGAAGTGCTTCTAAAATACTTTTTGACCTGTTACACCCAAAAAGAAGTGCTTCATTGTATGAATGTAGCACTTCTGATTTATTCATAATTTAAAGCTGTTCGAATATACAGTAACTGTAGAGCATGGACAGATAGCAATAGAAGTGTATTTGCTTACAATTAGCTTGCAATAGCTGACTATCCCTTTCAGGGGATACAGACTGATACTTGTGGCAAAAAAATCTAAATGTAGTTGGCGACATCAGGATGGTATCATGAGGCTACAATTTTAGATCCACGACATTTGCACACATCATTCCCAGCGGAAGAGAGGAAAAGCTTCTCAGCTTGGAATCACGCCTCCAGTCAAATCTACTGTGCCACAACGGGGACACAGCCCTTGTAGCCTCTTCCCCATTCACCCACCCCCAACACCTTCCCAGCCTACAGATACCTGAGAAGAGGGAGGCCATAGACAGGGAGAGGCCACTCTGAGACACCGCCAGCAGGGACTGACCCTCACAGCCATCTGAGAGACACAAACAAACCACCACCGCGAACACACACACACACATTTAAAAACCACAGACTGTACTGTGACAGCCTGCCCAGGTGGGATATTAAGGTATGCTTGAGTCACAGAGACACACAGCCGTAATGCACGACATGCGCAGACTGGTGTAAAGATACTATAACAGACACACACACACACACACACACACACAAACATAAGACACACGCTCAACTCAACAGCAACGTATGCAACACTTTACTGGTTTGGTGAAATGACAAACATTTCTCAACAAGCCAAAACAGTTTCACACTTTCCAAATGCCAAAACATCTTAGACATAATAAATGAAAGAAAGCCTTCCCAACCCAACCACATGCCATGAGTAAGTTACTGCAACGTGAAAATCCCAGCAATGCTTTAATTAAGTCTAATAAAACCTGTAAACCACACAAACGCACCCCACCATGTTTTGACTGATTGCTATACTCAGGTCCAGAGTACTATGTTTATGGGCCTTAGTACAATGCGCATGTGTGCCTTGATGATCCAGCAGGTAAACCTCCTCAGTAAATTCCTTTGTACTTTCTCTGAAAGTTCCCCCTACTGTGTCTCTCACATGTGCATTAGTCTTGAGGTTAACTGGGTGAGTGGAAATTACGATTATCATGAGGTTATGGATTAAATTTCACACATTCATTAAAAACATGACACAAAAAAAAAAGTCAGAAGCACACAATATTTGATTTTGTTCTTCAATGAAATGTGTCAATAGTGGGTGAACCACATGACCATATATCACCTTAAATTTGTACATGTACCCTTCCCCCAGGAAATAAAACAGAATACATAGATAGATAGATAGATAGATATACACACACACACACACCCTGGAGGGGGGGGGTCAAACACCCCCCCCTTCTCTCCCTCTTCCCTTGTCGTCCCTCTCTACCTCTCAGTTCACACTGCTCCACCTCCTCGGCTGAACCGGAGTCAGACAGGCCCTGGTAGGAGTCGGAGCTCGTCCTGGAGCCTCCACTGTCAGTGGAGTGGAACACTGCAGGGAACGAGGGAGGAGATACATTGAGTAAAGCTGTGCTTCTCTTAAACACACTCACTGAGAATAGAATTACATAGACATAAATATATAAAGCCCGCTGAGAAAATGCATGCACATTGCATCAAAACACAATAGAGATGCTGTAGATTTAATAACAAAAGTGAATCATTTCAGTCATCTCATGACCTTTCTGGGAGTCTCAAACCCACTTTGAGAACAAACAAATAAAGCTACACAGTCTGGGGAACTACACTGGATTAGTCTCAGAGCCAGCCTTTACATACGTAAAGTGTGGGACACAGTGCTGGCTAACTGCATCAGTACCCGCCTACTTGACAAGCAAGGTGTTTTGATTGACATGCACAACGACCAACTACATAACTCAATAACCAAGTCAAACATTAAACTTGTAATAAGGGAAAACTAAACAACAGGACTCTGGCTGTTTACAGGTCTTTAAATCAATTTGTAGACTACGGTTACTGATTAAAATAAATGTTTATTTATTGCTCATGTTCAGGTATAAAATATAGTCATTCTGGAGAATGCTTACTAAATTCAAACTCAAATCAAAACACCTCTCTTCAATGCAATAGGGTGCTCCCTCAGAAGCTCTCCCCCACACATTAGAAACGCATTGCAAAGGCTAGGATATTGTTGTGTGGCGTGGGCTGTAACACTTTGTGTTCCTATTTACAGGGCCGTGTAGTACTGAATTCTTTTTTTCAACACACACAGAACAGTAAGGAGATATTTGGTCAATTTGACATCAAATGTATTTGCTTAGAATTGCTTTCTATAAACTTTAAGTCATTATTCAATCAAATTGAAATCACACTCATGAACGACTCGGGCAGGCGGCACGGATCGGGTACCTAGACTTACAATCTATTTATGCACATAACAATTGTACAGTAAAATTGCATTTTCAACAATAAGAAAAAAAATATATAACAGTAGCCAACAGAATCAGTGTACTATGTGTGTACACTTGGTTGTACTTAGCGATTGTGTGTAGTGTTAGGCAGAGATCCTTGACCCTCCATCCTGTTAGCATGGTGCTAGCATTAGCAGGCTAAGCATTAGCTTACGGTGCTGCGAGGACGCGCAGGGCAGCAGGCGACTGTGGCGGATCTGCTGCCTTCTCAGGCGGATCTTCTGTTTGAGCTGCTGGATCTCACAGTCGCTGTCGCCCTCATCCTCCCCCTCATCCTCCCGGGAGCGAAGTTTGCACTTCATCAGCTCAATGGCCGCAATCAGGGACTCAGAGATGCTGAAGTGGGCATTCTCCTGCCAGAAGAGAGGAAGCACAGACTCAGACAAACAGAACAGTTTTGCCCACAGTTGCACCAAGATATATGACTCATGGGCCCTGACCTTTTCAAGGTCAGCACAGCTGCCAAAGTCCTGCTCTGACAGGTAGCTGATGAGGCTTTGTCCCTCCGAAGGCTTCCGGAACATTCCATCTGGAATTCTGCTGTACTGGTAGCCATCTGCGTCAAACACACATGTACACATTAAAATGGGCATCTGTAAGCTGCAAGTGTTACATAAGATTCAAAAGAACAGCAGCAAAACAAAATCAATGATTCTCGCCTAAACACTTAATTAGCTAATATTCTTCCCCAAATATCACTAATGTGATGGCAATAGCAGTATAGTAACTATAGTAACAGTATAGGAAACACTGCACTTACTAGACTCCATGTACAGGGAACTGGTTGCGCTGCTATTGCTGCTATGAGGTGAGAATGGGCTATAGTCGGTCAAACAGTCACCGCTGGCTGATTCTATGATGCAAATAAATAAAGTTAGGAAGCCTTTTACCTTCTAATACAGGAGCACTTGATCTCAATGGTAACAAGCCCCCATAAGGACAGGTGGTACAAATTTTTTTTTTTTTATACATCTTTTTTTTTAAATGCTCAAAATTAATTTAAGCATTTGTTTTGAAATTGGCATTGAATTTAATGGTAAACTAATTAACATGGATTATTTCAGTATTTTATCACTAGAAATAAATTCGAAGTCTAAAGAGCATCTTACACATTTCACATTGAATGTCCGATATGATGACCATGACATACTGAATACACTTTATCATAATAGCAATTTAAAACTGCATGCATGAAAAAGACAACAACTGACAATGGTCTGTAACGCGGGCCCGGGCCGGACAATGGAATCAACCAAAGGAAAAAAAAAAAAGGAAAGAAAAAAAGTGACTCATGGGGCCAGTAGAAGCTGAATATGGAATGTGCACTGGGGACGTAACAGAATGGAACAAATGACCTCATCACCATGCTGACAAGAATTAAATAAATGGGAAAGGGACATGGGGGTTGAATTGGGGACAACTGAGATATGGAGCACAGTAGAACTGCACTGCCAACCTGCAACCGGATCTTCTATTATTATGGTGATTTTCCGGTGACTGCCGCCTTCGTACGTGTGAAAACCCATCAAAGAAAGGGGACGGAAAAACGAGACGTCAGATATAAAGATAGCTTACCTCAAAACAGAGCGAGCAATAAGCTAGCAGTGAGACATATTGCAGACAGGAAAGAGAGGTGATACATTTGGAAACACTACCATGAACCATTCACACATCAACACATACGCATCCTGTAAACAATGCTAAAATTATCCTCTGCAGAAAAGCCATGTTACGAGGAAATCCCTCTGATGACACTTCCAGCCTATTAATTAAAACGTGTGCATCCCTTATTGGCAACATGGTATAGGAAAGGCTGCTTTTTTTTATAGCAGGTTGAAAATCTGAAGCTACACCAATAATATGCACTGCAGGACTTGGGGAAATGTCTTTGCTAGTTTCAGACGGAGTGGCTCCGTTGTTAAGATAGCAAATTCACTGAGGTGTGGCCTGGTGCATTGTTGACAAATTGCTATCTTGAGTGCAGCGGATAGTAACTACGTGAATGATTAACAAAAACCTGGTCTAAAGTCAATGCTGTCATAACAGCAATCTGCCAAGGTGCGAGCGCGCTCGGCATTTTAATGGGAGGCGACACTCTTACTGAACGTTACACCCAGAACACACCCATGAAAGATGGAGAAAGTACAACCCTTTTGAACCATACGACTGGCGCTGCAACATTTTATGCGCTGTTAAACTAGTAAAAGTGGATTTGAACCCTTGTGCTTTAAGCCACAGCGCGCCATGGCCGTTAAAATAGGGCCCTTGTCATGGCTTCCTGTCCCGACCTACCTTGTCTTTGTTTCTGGCTGAGCCCCGTGTCAGACATGGAGCGGATGTGGCCCCGCATGGCCCGGCTGGGACCCCTCTGGCCCGCAGAGAATGAGGAGCGGCGGGGCGTGGGAGGAGGGGGCGGGGCCAGGGTGAGGTCCTTGGTCTCCATCTGGCCGCTGCTGGAGGCGGAGCTCCGCGACCCTGCACGGCTGCGCTGGCCCAGGTTGCCGATGGCCAGGTACTCCGGCCCGTCATCACAATCCCCTTCGCCTGGCTCTCGCGCCTCAGCCTGGGGGCCGTCGGGGCACGGGGGGTCGGCTCGGGAGACGCCCGGAGGAGGAGAAGGCACGCCCAGTCCGCTCTCCCCGGGGCTGGTCACGCACAGCCAGGGCGCTCCCGGTGCGGGAGATGTGGAGGTGGCCTCTACAAGACACATGGGACTGAGTGAAGCCAAGCTGACACGCATCTGGGCAGCATTTTGCTGAGTCATGCTCGCTCACTCACGCACCCACCCACCCACACTACTACAATCTTGGTGAAAACAGCTGCTAAATATTTTGCTTGTACATTTGTATATTAATATGTAGAGAGGTTGACCTCTTATATTACCTTATATAAATGGTGCACTTTATGAAATTTTAAACATTAATATAGCAGCAAACATTTTCTATGTAGGTATTAGGGCTGGGCGATATACCGGTATATCGGAATTTTTTCAAAAGAGATTAACAGAGATTAGACAATATAGTTTATATCGATATAGTTATTCGATGGAGTGCCTACTCCGGGTAGGGAATGAGTCCTTACCCCAAGTGAAGGAGTTCAAGTACCTCGGGAAGTACCGGGGTCTTGTTCGCGAGTGAGGGGACATTGGAGCGGGAGATTGGCCGGAGAATTGGAGCAGCGGGAGCTGTATTACAATCACTTTACCGCACCGTTGTGACGAAAAGAGAGCTGAGCCAGAAGGCAAAGCTCTCGATCTTCCGGGCAATTTT
>JAODUE010008919.1:0-28542 GCA_027564755.1 Amblyopsis hoosieri
CCCCCCCCCCCCCCACCCCCCCCCCCCACCCCCCCCCCCCCCCCCCCCCCCCCCCACCCCCCCCCCCCGGGGGGGGCGGCGCCGACAGCCAAGGGAAAATGGGAGATGAAGTTGGAATAGGTGGGACATTTTAATGCATTCTTAAGGAAAAGTAGTTCAGATGTAAGGAAAAAGCTGTTGCTCGTGTAATTCAAATGTAAGGGACATTCCTGAAATTGAGATAAAAATAGTGACACTTTTCTGCTCCTCCCCTGGCATAATCTAGTTGTATTTCAAAACAAACAATGAGCAGGGTTGTACATTTTAGGCATTATAACTCAACAAGAGGAATTAGTGCTAGGAAAGCTGGGAAATCTGGCCCCCAAGACAAGGACAGATTGAGAGAACCGTATATTCTTAGGTGAGTCAAATTAGAGGGATTGATGACGACAAAGGGGAAGAAGTTGGAGAAATCAGCTAATATGGTGTCAGGTCAGACACGCCAAAGGGAAAAGAGAATGGGTTGTATGCATTGTTACAGTCAGGGGAGAAAGAGACAGATAATATGTCAGCGAGACAGCGCTATACAGAAACAGTGCATCAGAACAACTCAAATAAAGCACTGAGCTAGCAGATATAGCTCAGGGCCAAGTTGGCAGTGCCCAAACGGCTTTCATTTGGAGGTGTTGATTCGTCTGCTGTGCCCCTGAGCTACAGCTGCTTAACCCAGACCGCGGCCTGGCGCAATGGCTATCAGCCTCACAAATGGATTACACATGAAATATATACGCCATGTACCTTAGGAGAAAATGGCACCTTGAGCAGAAAAGCACATTAATTTTGGCGATGGTGAACACGCCGTGATTAACAGCACGGCCCTTTGAGGAGACCTCCGAGGACGTGCGAGCCGCCGGCGGAGAGCCTTCTCGAGTTCATGCCTGTTTCCCCGGGGACGTGCTTAACTGCGGCGCGAGCCCTAATTCCCGAGAATCACCTGCGCTTTAATGCTTGCCTATGCTCATTACTGACACGGCGGACCACGACAGGACCCCTGGGGTTTGCGACCCCCCACCTCCATCCCTTGGTGAAGAAGAAAGCCCCTCTCAGGTTTCATGTCATTACAAACACTACCGACAAGCTTGTGCGGCCTATCGGGGCTGCTATACTTCATCAGTAATATGTGTTTTTGGCACGGTTGCGCTGCCATGTCACAGCGAATGCAGGTGCACACCAGAGAATGTGTGGTTTGACGAGCCCTATTATGTCTTCCAGTGTATGTCTCCACTAATTAGACAACCGTGTAGTAAAATTCCGAGGAGCTCTGACATCGCGTGTTTGCGAGGGAAACATGAAAAAATGTGTGTTTGTGAGATACAGAGATGGATGGGAACCGCAAGTGCAACAACGCAACCATGTGTGTGTTTGCGTGAATGTGTTCCAGATAACGCTGTCTGATGGCTATCTCTCAGAGAGAGCTGTATTGATTTGGCTGGGGTAAATAATTGGTTAGGGCTACAAGCTGTCATGTTCAGCCTGATTGCTGAGCAATGGTGGTCTCCAACAGTTATCTTTCTCTGTATTCCTTTCTGGTCCTATAGCCTTCTTAGACTATCTCCATATTTATTGATTAAAAGCATACAGTATGTGACCGCCTTTTATCCTTCCATTTGGATTATAATCCCCAGCCCCAAGACTGGCAAGAGACCAGAATTACCTGTTTGTCATGACTTGTTTTAATTGAAGAATTGTAGACAAAGCGAGATCAGGAAAATGACAAAAAATGACCTTTAGAGTTGTGGGAAAAATAAAAGGCTTTGCCTGTTCTCTGTTCTTTGACAGTGCAATCGAGATACAGTAACAGCTGCCAAGGTTATTCAACCACAGTGGTCAAAAGAACATTAGCGACCCCGTTTGGGTGCCCTTGGAACTGCAATACCCTCTGTACAAAAAACAGAATTTCTGAAAGACCTATATTCAATCAACTTGAGTAGGCTACATTTGCATAAATTAGTGATTTCACCTGATGAGGTTAGTGTTGCATGTAGATTAGTAATTAAAAAAAATATATATATATATATATATATATATTACTGAATTACAGTTATGTTTAACTAAAGTTGAACTAAAGTTGTAAAATTTACTACATCTGAAATGTAGCAGGGAACTCTAAAAATGGATTTGCATGCAATACATCTCTGTAATTTAGGCCTACTGTACTGTGTTTTCTGGAGATAGTATAAGGTGAAGCTTTCCAGAGGTTTCGTCCGGGAATGTGGAAGGCGCTCAGACATGATCGGGAAACAGGAGGACAAATCGGTATCGTCTGTGTGCCAAATCGAAACAGAGTTCCAGCCGCTGTAGTTATTATTCCAAAGAGCTCGGCACTGGAGTGGAATATACTTAAATGGTAAATTTGTGCAAACAATCTTTCATTCAAGATTATGACAGAGGAGAGGGGACAGATGTTTCATGTCATCCTGTCACCGCATTGGGGAAATGAATGAAGCCACTTTGGGAACAACATGGGAAGAAAAACAAGTTTCTGTTTTTCCTTTTTTTTTTTACTCTTTAAGTCTCATATCAAAAATCCCTTCTTCAGCCAAGTTAATGTCACTTTTCATCATAGTGCAGTGTTAGGATTTATTTAACCAGTTGAATTTAATTCATCCGCTAACATGCACTGATTTAGATGTAATTTAAAATGTAATGAAATTGATAACTGATGTAATAAGCTATTAGACCTACAATTTAAATAACACCTATTAAATGTTTTTTTTCAACACATTACAAAAAATCTTTCTAAAATTGAATGACAAAAACAAACTAGATGAATAATGAATGTGACATTATTTAGATATAGTACATTCAAGTAGGGTTTACTGATGAATTGGAAGACCTTGGACATTTTTTATTTATTATTAGTTTTTGCCATTTCATAACTAATACATATAGGCAAAGAACATTTTATACGAGAAGAAAGAGTGTGTGTTATATTTTCCTCTAGGTCTGCCATGTTGGCCTATGTTGTCTGCCCCTCTCTTTATCTTTATGCCAGCTGTCTTTGTGTTGGGGCGAGCCTGAGACATCCATAGAGGCCTCTTTGTCCTCCAGCAGCCCACCAACGAACCATGGGCCTGTACAAGGCCCAAGGACCCCCCGTTCTCCCCCACTACTGCTGTCAGCCTCCCTCAGTGCGCTGTCCAAAGACTCTGGGGGAATGGGAGGGGGGTGGGGGGCATAGAAGACCTCCAGGCATCTCCAGGATCTCCTTAGCGCCCCCCTCTTCCACCAAGCAGTGGGGCGCTCTTTCGGAGGCACTGAAGACCCTCGCCGTTGAAGATCCTCGCCACTGGCAGCTCGCAGGCTCTCTTCTTCTCCAAGCAGATGCCAGCAGCAGAGCAGGCCTTGCAGCACCAGCCTCTGGGAGAAGGAGACGTCAAGGCTGACCTGGAGCAGCTCCACGCGTGGGCTAAGCCTGGGATGGGTGGGCAGGCAGGCGCTCCACCGGGGCCTGAGATCCAGGCTCAGTCTGGGGCACTGATCCTGGCTCACGCCAGGAGAGGTGAGGAGAGACATCAACCTGCAGTGCACACACTCCTGGGGTACCCATTACAGTACACCTTACATGTATTCCTCATAAAAAGTGGTAGTGTGATTGTGAGCGTTGCTGTGCACGTGTACTTTATCCTATCTTTGGTTGTGGTTTAAACACAACAGTAATGTGACCTCTGTGAAAGGTCGTTCCTTTTAAACAATGGTTATATTTTTATTTTGTGCTCTAATATATAATTAAAGTAAACAAATTGCATTCTACCTTCTGTTGTACCCTTGAGCAAGGCACTTAAAGACTTGGACCAGTACAATACCATTCTAAAGCAAGCCTCTGTCTGTAGTACTCAATGTTAAAGCTGTGTAGACTTGTTGGTGGTACAGTATGTCCTTCAGATGACATCATGGAGAAAAACAATAGTGGCCACTTGTTTGCCTTTGCTGTTTTTTCTTCAGTGCTTGTTATTGTGGATGGGCACAATTTAAGGGTGCTGTCAAAGCGTTTACACCTAAAACATCCCAATTACTATTATGAAGAGGACTATTCAGGATTATTTAAACAAAAAAACAGACTTGTAATGGAATGTGTCTTATTGAGTTACTAATTGATGCATAGCGCAGCTCTGCAACATTTGAATGGAAACCAGATTTCAATGGTGATCATGCATTATAAATATACATGTAACATTGTGAAAAAACCTTTGAAAAAAGGCCAAAAGTAGCATGTACTGTAGCTACAGCATACTCAGCTTTCATTAACAATTAGATAAGAATTATCATAGCAACCAAGATGCTAAAATAGATCAGAGTGCTTTATAATTATTGAGTCTCCTTGAAATGCTGTGATGTGTGTGTAATTTGCAGAACAAACCATTGGACGAGGGTGCTGATTTGAGCTAATCCACTGAACCGGGTGTTAATTGTGATTTATATTAGCATGCATGCAAGCCCAAGTGTCTTAGTTAATGCTCCAAAACACAGTTTGCCCATGTGCTGACCCACTAATATGCATGTGTGTGCCACTAAGTGTGCAGGGAAGTTGTGCAAGCATGGACGCCCAGCTGGTGGACACAGCGGATAAAGGATGACTCCTGGGTCTGTCACTGAGAGCATATTCATCTTCCATTGCAGGGTGATGTGTCATCCTAAATAATTGAGTAACAAGTGTCCAAGCCTAGCATCTGTGCTCAGAGCACTCAAGAGTCTATGGCACAGCTTGGCTCAGACCTCTCCGTACTTTGACCCTGTATTTGTGATACATTTTGATGTTCCCCAGTGCACAAGGTCTGTTCCTGAAAGCAAGTCTATATATTTCTGTGTGTGTATTTATCGTAACAATAACAAGTTATGGATAACATACAGTATGCTTTCGGTTACAAGGAACCATGAACCAAGTAACGTGATTGTATTTTTGTTTGCTTTGTGTTGAGTACAATGAGTAAATATACAAAATAAAACATTAAATATGCCACATTTGTAAATAAAAGCAAAAAGGTGAGGAAGGATATCAAATTATTCCAGTGCCTGCAACTTCTCTTTGAAAATCATATTTGAGGGATTTGTGTTAAAATCTTAGGCTATTTACAGGCTCTAACCCATACTGTACATTAGGCTAGTTAACAAAAGGGGTATATTTTACTGTATGTCGAGAAGCGTTTCAAGAGTGTGAGAATATATTTCAATTTACCCAGCCTATTAAACTGACAATATTAGATTTATTGGGCCTTTCTCTTCCCTCTGTGAGTTAAGCCTAGATCTGTGGCTGTAGACATGGAGCCTTATGGTTCTATTCTAGTTTTCAGAGAAGTACTTTATTTTACTACTCTCAGCTGCCAATGTTCCATTTCAATCTTCCTGTCTCTTTCTTCTGTTGTTGTCTGTCTTCTAGTTTAATCTTGCTCATTTTTTATATCTGCTTTTCCCACCTCCTGTTTCAGGTATTCTCTCCATCAGGAAAAAGGAGAACACAGTTGCCAAAAGAGAAAAATGGGTTACAAACAGACAGCCCTCGGAAATTTTTTTTTTTTCTGACAGACTACATTGATAAGCAATTTAATTAATTTCCGCGGTTTGATGTTTTGACTTCATTATGAAATGACTTTCCCTGTTGAACCCTCGTTGGTTGGTTCATTAATTTTGTGGTGGAAATATACAAATTAGATTATATGGCAGATTGCAGCATGCAAATTAGATTACAGAAAATTGGATTGCTTTATTTTTGTATTCCTAATTTAAAAGAAAGTCGATAGTTTTGCTTTTTCCCTTTCTGTGTTGTGGCAACTTTCTTCCTTCATTTGTCTTTTTGATATTTGAGGTCCTGAGGCAATTCTCATCTTGCGATAATGTAATGGTCGCACGGAGAGGAATTCATTTGGCGTGGAACAGACAGCTGCCTCCTCCCGTGTTCTCTGTTTGTTTTCCCTTTAGTTAATTATTGAAGAAAAATAATGATATAAAAAAAAAAACTATTGTCCCTTCCTCCCCAAGCTGTGGAATGTACAGTATTCAAAGTGAGGGGGAGGATCTTAGCAGGGAAACCAGGTATAGTATAAGGGATGTAAACGTGAGAGATGGCAGGGGCACTAATGATGTGTAAAGAGAGTGATATCTCCAATGGGGCGTGCTAGACAGTGAAAAGTAAATAACTAACTGTGCCCCCCTGCTGCCAGATTGACAAACATAGTGCACGGATGTAAGAAGCCTATCTCGGGAGATCCGGTCCTCGCTAGTTAATTAATTCAGGCATTGTTCCTGTTTTCAAGCCAAACACACCGGAGAGAGGGGAGGAGGATTCAGCTGAGATAAACACGACAACGGCAGCAGTGGAGCGAGGTGGGGTCAGAATAGACCAGAGAGAGAGAGAGAGAAGACAGAGAGAGAGAGAGAGAGGAGCTAGTCTCTGCTAACCACAAATAATAGATGCAGAAATGCCACAACTACAGTACGCATTAGGAATCAAAAGATAATTTGTGAGCAGTGAGGGACAGTCGCATTCAGTAATTCTCTTGCGGTTTTTGACAAATATTTACAGTATGAATCAGGCCCTCTTGTGTGACCGTATTTCACTGCTGCGGCGTTGCGGCATTGTTTGTTTGTAAGCGGATACTGTATTTGTGGATATGTGTTCCAACGAGACATAGTAATACTCTTGTTTTGGCAGTCCCATAGATCCTGGAGTCTAAGAGCACTTTAGCATGTGTGCCAAACTCACATTGTTATTACAGTATCACTTTAAAGGTCTCCTGTCACGTGATTTATACTTTCCCAGTGGTGTCATAAGTTCTGTTGTCAAATAAGACATTTTGAAATGTTTGACGGGTTATTTAGCCAAAATTCTACTTAAAAATCACTGTGCCAAACAAGCCAGTTGGAGTTGTGTGACAGGTCATGGATGGTGGCCAATCACGTTTGGCCAATTTGGTAAGGGTATGTTAATCTGAAAGAAGAGAGTCTCTCCAAAACAATTGGACTGATATGGCGTCTTTAAAGATGCCCCAGCTTCCTATAAGGGCTCTTTATCATTTCAAAAGCATTTTTATAGACTCTGGCACACTATGCCTGGTATTTGCATGCAATGGAGAAACCTTTTTCAAAGGTCTTCAACTGTGTTGTCATTGGTCAGTTTTCATGAATGGGGTTGGGACAAGGTCAGTTCCAGGAGTTATGAGCAACATAAGTACATGTCATTATCAATTTCTATCTTTTCTATACAAAAATGGACCTTGTCTCTCCAACCAGTGTTCCCTGCTCTATTGAATGGGCCAAGAGGTCTGGGGAGCAGTACAGTATATTACCGCAGAGCAATTCCACTCTCCAGTCTCCTAAATTGACAGCAGTCAGGAGGTGAGGAGGCCGATTGGGATGGGGTGAACGGTGAATGAGGTGGTGTGGCCTTAAGCACCTCATAACTGACTAGATAGCCCTTCCAACCAAGCCTACAAACGGCTCATGAAGAGGAGTATAAAGGGTTTTCAATGAGCACTGCATTTCAATGTTTCATAAATTGTCTCATAGCCTTTCTCACCAAGGGTGAGGTTTATATGACTTTCATGAACACACCATATTTGGGTAGTGCTCACGATGAAATCTTTCAGAATGTGTTTGGACCCTTATTCTTGATTCCTTATTTATTAATTAAAGTAGACATGCACGTTGTTTATGCTTTAGAATGATCCTAAAGGTTTTGTGTTATGGCCATAACAACTGTAGCCTGGTTAAAACCATTGCAGTATGTCAGCCAAACAGTGCTAATACGTACGTGTCAGTCCAAACATTAGAAGTCGATTGAACCACCTTCAATTAATCCTGTACAACAAATGTTTGACAGTGATTTTCAAACAGCCGCTATCAGACAATTGGACAACAAATCACTCTCAACGTAGAGATGATTTTCCGATGGCGGGCACCTAATTGCTGTCATCACCAACTGAACTGCCCATCTAGACATTGAATGGTTTGTGTTTCGCTACCCGACAAATGGTTTTTAATTGAGATTTCCCAGACTGATATGTAGAGTGAAGCCAATCATTGAGGCGGAGCTTGCAATATCAGGATGGTTTTAACCAGGCTAATCAAAACCATCTCTCTGAGGCCCTTAAGATAATGGCTTGTTTTCTGGTGGACGTAGCCAGATGGTCATTTATTTAAATGATGCACAGTCCTGACGGCTGATGTTACTAGTGCTAGTAGTAGTAGTAATAATAATAATAATAATAATAATAATAGCATTTCACAGTATCAGATTAGTTATACCTCAACTGCATTATAATGTAATGGAAATTAGAAACTCGTAGCAGAGCATTAATATTTAAACTTTTTCAAGTTTGTAAAGGGCAGCATACTCGCAATGCAATTTCATTAGATGAGCCCTGTATTTAAACTAGTTCTGTGCTACATGTTTGTTGACTGTCTCTGGGTTGTGGGAAAGAAAGTTCAATGAGGAGAGGGTAGATCAGCGTGCCTTCCTGGGAACCAAATACACCAAAGTAATAATGATGCACAGAGCAGGTAAACTTTCCATCTCTCATGCTAACGGATAGGTGTTGTGGGGTCCAAACATGTCAAATTACTGCTGTCTACACACAACAATGTATTAATTAATATAGCGTTTCTTTGTATGTTACAGTACCTACATTAAATAAAGGCATATAGTGTGATTTTTTGTTGAAGCATGCAGGAGAAAACAGAAACGATAAATTGCAGTCCTAGTCTTTAACTAAATGTTCAACGATCATTTCCAGGTTTGTACCATCACTATGAGGATGTGGAGAACATGGTCCAGGTTCTGGAGATGCCCCTATGGGCTGGAAAGGTCAGCGTGGTGGATTTATTGCCTTTCCATGTGGAAGGTCTGGCCAGGTTAGACAAGCTGCTCAGCCTGGAGCTACTAAGCAGAAAACCCTCATATGAGTGCAGTCATCGCCCTGCCCAAGGCTAATATCACAAGCACTCTTAACATGCAGGTAAATGATGAGAACACCTCTTTACTGTACGTGTACTGTACGTTATTTTACAATATGCTTCTTTCCTTTTCATGACAGCAAAATAATCACTAATGCACATTTATTTTCTGTATATAATTAGCTCAGGTGTATTGAGCACTTGCAACTGATGTAAAGTAACTTAATGTTTATAGTCTAAATAAACAATATATCTTAGCACAAATGTGTCGCCTGGTCTAGTCAGTCCAGTCACTTCTAGCACTTTCCATCCTTCATGCATAATCTTCTGTCCACTTAATTCAAGTGTAATATATTTCTAGGCCTTCGTCTACCCTGTCATCACATATCAGTTATTTCTTTTTAACCTCAATGACCTCCCTGTTCTTTCCATCTGGCTTTTCTTTGGACTTCTCCTTCTGTCTTGGCCTCATCTCATTCCTGACTCCAAGTCTGCTTATCTACTTGTCTTTCTCTTCCCTCTTCAACTCTCATTAGTTTCTCTATTCATGCCCCCCCCTCTCGCTCTCTCTCTCTCTCTCCTCCATGTTGCTCTGCCTACTCTATCACCACCTTGTTTCCTGCTTGTCATTCCTTCTCCTATTTAATCCATTTTAAACATTTCACCTGTGACCCTAGTTTCCGTGTCACCATTTCCATCCCTCTTTCCTCCTCAAATTCTTCTCTTTGGTTATTAAGGTGACGACCTGAGGCGACCCATCCGGTGAGGGGAAGACAGTCACACAGGCCGGGTGACGTGCCATTCCTTTTCTCCCGTATCTCCTTATCGCTGAAGTGATGGGTGCCCTGCTGGCTCACACAGCAGCAGGCTAACCATAGTCCCTACAGGGAATCAATGCTCGGCTACTATGAGGCTGTAATGGCCCGAGGTTGCCTCCAAAGCTGCTGCTGTGCCTCCCTGAGGTCTTGTCCCCTTATTCTGCCATCGATATGGCGTCCAAGAGTTTTACAGGCTGCCAACTGGTCTCAGTCTCCACTGTTAACTTTTAGCACAGAGACATATTTGACTAGATTTTGTACAAGTTTCCTGAATGGCTGGCAGGCAGTGACATGGTAGTACGTCCTTTTGTACCATGCCACTTGTGCCTTCTCTTTTCATAGGGTACTGAACGAGTGAATGAGCATCGCTAAGCTCTTTGTTTTAAGGCAGAATGTAGCTCATCCTCTGCTAAGTTTAATGCACAGACGTTTATGTTATATGATGGAAGAGATGTAGTGCTTCCAGCCCTCGCTGCGACATGTTTATTGCACTCTACGTAATGCTTACATTGCTCATCCAACCTTTTAAATGCCAGCCATCTCCAAATGATTTAGCCATTGTTTATCGTCGTAGGGCCCAAGTACGGTATATCTCTGCGGACGCGCTCTGCGCAAGGTGTGGGTGACGGAAACATTATCATGCACACCGTCAGTACAAACAGTTCGTGCTGCGCCAACATTTGTTGTCCATAATTTAAACTAGTACAGTATGCACTATGCGACTGTGTTTGGGTGACATGCTGACGCCCACTACAGACAGCAATGGATGTCCTTCTGTCTTCTGTGTTTTCCAAGCCTGGTCGTGGAGAGCCACTGCCCCAAACTCTGCGGACGCCTGATAATGACCCATTCATGTGAACCAGGTGAGCAAGGAGACATATAACACATGCAGGGCAGTGGGGCTTCAAGGACCAGGGTTGGGAAACACAGTTCTAAGCATCTAAAAAATGATTGTTCCTGTCTAGCCCCATGGTTCTGTCTTCCTACACATTGTGCTGGGAAATGTGTGTGTGAGTGGGGAGGGGGTTACGTCGTGTATGGTGTGAGAGCAAAGATTTGACAAATAAAGTAATACCTTAAAATGTAGGTGCTCTGATTGGAGAGCGTGGGTGAAGCACAACACCCCACATAGAACAAGATACTGGACTGTATATCAAGTATATTTGATGTACCGTGCAGTATCGCTCACTCTTAATTTGAAAGTGACAGGAATCAAAGTATTCAACATTTGCACTCAGTGGGTTGAAGACATTAAACTGAGGCGCAGAGAGTTTGTCAGTTGTTAGTTGCAAAGATCGCCGAAAATGTGTTTGGTCAGTCAGTCAGACTTGTAGCGAGAGAAGGAGAAAGACAGAGGTTAGTTCACCATGACAGATACCCGTGAAAAGCCTGTTTCTCTGGGGCAGTCTGAACCGACTGGAACTTATTATCATGCCTTCTTTAGAACCTCATCACAGCCTGCTGAAATCCAGCTTGCTCTCCGTGTAGTTTAACAAACATCTCAGTAGACAGGCAGTGCCATGTTACGCAGCCCGCCATGCCCTGAAGAACACGCTTCTGACATTAACATTATGAGGACGCTGGGGAAGCGGCTGTAATCTGTAACTAAAGCTTGAGACAACTCTTTTCGACAAGGCTGTAACTTTGCCAGAATAGGAGCTGAACACAGTCAATTAATTCTCGTTTGTCTCTGTAGCCAGAGGGCTCGCAAGACGCGAAGAAAAACAAAACAGTATTACTGTAGTAAATAGTTGCGCCCGAATCCAATTGCGTAACCTAATTAAGGTCTCTGAAGGTTTGTTTTTCTTGTCTCGTCACGTGCCGGCTCGTGCCGTCTGTCCTCTCGGGAGGGAAAAAGAAATGAGTGCATTTGAGGAATCATTACGGAAGACACCATGCCCCGAACAAATGCTCCCACCGCTCCGGCCTCATTTCCTTGGTTTTGTACAACCCCACCCCCTCCTCGACAACTCAGCCCGCGCTGCCTCTCTCATTGGGTCGAGCTAATAATTGCTCATCGTGCCATGTTAATACTGTTTAGCACTCTTGTCTGTCAGCGCTGGGGATGGCCCATGGAGGCCCCCCACACTGAGGGAACATTGAGAGGATTGTGGGTGACGTACATGTGTGTGTGTGTGTGTGTTTGTGTGCGTGTAAGGGGATTCTCTTTGGTTGTCATTTGACCACACCAGCATCTCACTGGAACCATATTGTACAGGTGCTTCCCTGGGTCATGGGTGACACCCCCCCAACCTCCCCAACCTCCCTCACACCTCTCTGCACCCTCCTCCGTCGCTCTGTCTAATTCCTCAGCACTACCGGTGTGCCTCTTTATTCGCCAGGCGTTGGCACCGCTGCGACCTAAATAGGAGTGACATTCAGCGGGCGCGAGGAGCGATGGAGGACAACAGAGGAGCGGGGTGGGGGGGGTCGATCGCTCGGGGACAAGGTGGAGAGAGAGAGAGAGAGAGAGAGAGAGAGAGAGAGAGAGAGAGAGAGAGAGCATCATGTTGGCGGCTATAAATAGCCGCCGTCCTCCCCTTCACTCTGTTTGGGTCTCTTTAGGGAGAAAAGCTCACTTTTGTTCTCGACTGGTCAAGGGCAGACGGCGGCGGGCCAAACCACCGTCTGCGGTCGGAGAGATCGAGCTGGGGCACGGGAGAGAGGGGGGAGGGGAGGAAGAGGGAGGGAGTGAGAGAAAGATAGGGGAGAGAGAGAGAGAGAGAGAGAGAGAGAGAGGAACTCACATTGAGCCTGGCCTAAGGTCATGGTTGGAAAAGGCCTCATCCTTCTCTGCTACTGATCCAGCAGTGGCCCCAGCCACACACACAGAGTTGGAGTTGTTTGCTGGCTGGATTTCCAGCCCCTGACTAAGAAGCACGAGCAGACACAGATCTCGCTCATGGTAAATGAGGGCAAAAGGCCATCAAATATTTACGAGACGCTCTCACGTGGCACAAAGTGCTGAGGGAGATTTCTTTTTAAACGCAGGTTCCATAGCCTTGTGTCACATTAATGTGCCACAAATGTTCATGGCCGCTGCTCAACATCTCCGTTTTGGCTTTCCTGAGTAAAATAACCTTGCACAGTATGCATCTTTTGTTTGTTTGTGTATTAGAGAAAACTGACCAAGAAAACAGGTAAAAGCCTGTGTAAATAAGATGCCAAAAGATGTTGTAAAAAAGTCTTAGAGGCATGTTTGACTGATGTCTCTATATACACATATCCAACATACAGTATATCTTGAAGATACATGGTAATAGTTTAACTTTCAGTACGATTTTGCAATCAATTCTGTATAAATGTCAGTATTTTATTAATATACATGTTTACAATCTCTGTTGGCTAGTCAAACTAGTGTGAATTACACTCTCTTATGAATTAATTAATCTATGCTGTAATGAATTTAAGAATGTTTGACATACACTAAAAACACAGAAAATGCCTTCAAAATCCTTCATAGTATATGTGGCAAAATGGTATGGGATTCCTGTGGTAATTGTCAGTTTTGTTTCTGTATAACTAATGCTCTGTAAACAGGAAAGGGGGTTCATTTACACTTGACTAATGGTCTGCCCTTTGTTTAAAGCTAATCATGTACTATGGCTAGAGTTCGACTTCATCAATTACAGTGAGGTAGGTACGCCAAGAAAAATTGAAAGCTTTGAAAGTTAAAATATTATGAAAACAATATGCCTAAATATTTGTCATAAACACATAATCTTTTTTCTTATAGTATTTAAAATGGAATGGAATAAAACAAATTTTAGTATATAGCCTACACATTTGTGCAAAGTTTCAAAAGTTTCAACCTTTCAGATGTCAAAATGTACCTTCTGGCATTCAGATTGTGGCAGCCAATTAGCTTTCTTCAGTGCAAGAATACAGCAGCGGGCAAAGAGATATATACGGTTTTGAATCCTACAGACTAAACTAGCACTAGATGAGGATGTTAAGACCTGTCTGCAATTACATAAAGGAATTGCCATTGTTTTGAAAAAGACAATTTGGAACAGATTTGAGTGCGTTTATTGCCTCATGACAAAGCAAGATATAACATTTTTAATGAACAACTAATTTGGCACAGCTTGAAACTATGCTTGAAAAGCATGCGTTGCCAAACGCAAACCTTGTGCTTGTTTGAGTCAGTCACTGACAGCTGTTTTGTGTTTGTCCTCTCTCTCATTCTACATTCACCTACTGTAATGTTTTCTGTTGATGCTGTAAATCACATTAAAGGAAAGGTGCATGATCAGGGTCCTACACAGATTACACAGAGAACAAATAGGGGCAGAGTATAAAGTGCATGAAAAGTGCTGGAGTATAGCAGAAGAGAGATGGAGCAGCCATTATTTATATGGGAGCATGGAAGGGTTGGGAGAATTATGTAAGAGTAAAATTATTTTTTAATATTATTCTTTTTATTTAATTACTCCTTGCTTCAAGTCCTATAGTTGGAAAGGTAAGTCTCGATGAGAAGCTGTTGCAGTAAAGGTCAAAATACTGTATATTATACAGTATTTGAAACACTATACACTGTAACAGCAAACAACATTTTGCATCCTGGGCATAGAATGACATCACACTCCATCTGTGTGTGTGTTTGATTTGGAAAAACATTTCAACATATAATATTGCCACTTTAAACAAAGCAATTCTTTCCCCATATGAGTGGTAACAGTTGCCATCCTGCTACCCTGGGCAGTTGGAAGCCAAGCAGTCCTCCATACGAAAGGCCTATACAAACAGACAAATACAGTATGTGACGCACAATGTTTTGCTGGTGCATTCCAGCCCTCTTCCATCTAAGATTCATGCGGTGTTCCGGAGAGAGAAGACGGGCCAGGAGCACTTCCTTGAGGTAATGTGCCGCTACGATATCGTGTCACATCTCTGTCGCCCAAACCCTCACAGGACTTCCATGTCAGCCCTGTTCGGCACGAGCACCGCAGGGACTCTTTCATTTTTAAACACTTGATTGTTCCTAAAAAATTAACCGGGAGGTTTTCTCAGCGTGAGCTAGGCGGACAGATGGCTACAGGGGGTTAAGGCAAGGTTACAGTGCATTTTTTCTATTTATACATAACTCGATGGACCAGGTTAATTTTGTATCTAGACAATGGGCCTCATTTCATATGGGGTGCATGCAACTAATGCAGTGTGCCCATTCTCTTGGACACAATGGCGCTACAGTATACATTCATGCACATGAAGTGCATGAAAAAGTAATTAACATGTTTTTTCAATTTCTTTGAAGCAACTGTACCCTAACTTATTTAGCAGATTTACAAAGACGTTCAAACAGCCAGAGTCGTGTTAAGTTTCCCAACAAATTCCTTAGTGTAAAATGTCTGACTTGGTCATTGAGTTAGTTGGTCGTCGTGAATGTCAATCAATCAAAACACCTCTCCTGTCAACTAGGCGGGTCTTGACGCAGTCAGCCAGAGCTTTATACCAGACTTTACGCTAGTAAAGGCTTGCTCTGTGAGGCTAACGCTAACTTATGGTAGTCCATCAAGTGTGCATACGAGGAATTCTACTAAATATTCTTGAAAATTAAGTAGGAGGGGTTTAGGGAGAAAAAGTTAGACTGCGCTTCTCTCAGAACACATTTGTCTTGAAAGATTTCAGGAAAAGTCTGCGGTTTTTAAGTCTATTTCTGTTCGCCAGACTAGATAAGGGGAGCGAGAAAAATCCCGCTGAAATGACGTGCGACGCAGAGGCGGAGAGGTTGATGTATGCTGGGGAAGGCTGACGTGTCAGAAACAGAAGGATGAGGCGGGCGCGGAAAAAGACTGAGTTAGGAACGGAGGGAGCGAGACAGGGGAGGATAAAATGGAGGCAGATGAGGGATGGGGGGTGCCATGGAAGTGGCGTAGGAGCACAGCAAGACAGTGATAAAGTGGCAGAGGGCGGAAGGAGAGAGCAAGAACAGAGGAATAATGGATGAGGACAATACAAGTGCATTATAGCAGGAGGTGGTGGCTGTGTGTGTGTGTGTGTGTGTGTATTGGGGGCTACTTAATGCATGTTGAGGCATGTGACACCATAAGCTCCAAACTAATAATGTCCTCCAATGTCAGCAACCATCAACATAAAAACATGCAATAAAGTATCAACCTTTTATTATAATGCATTCTTATTATCCTTTGTTCATTTTTACGCTGTCCATGGTAACCTGATCTGTTAACATAGCAACCACCATGGCTTGAGCCTATCTATTCATAATAAAATATAATTCATCCAAAACAATGTGCATCTCCATTTTAGGTCATGGTAATAAATATGCGTACATATGTATATCAAATCTGTTTTGGGTTATAATAAATATAATTGCATTATTCTATACAGCACCAAAAATCGTAGCTGTAAAACCCAAGAATATTGTATTGTCTACAGAACAATTACTCTCTTTACATCACAACAGTGTTTCAATTGCGACAGGTGAGTGATATGCTCAGTATACAAATTCAAATGTGACGCAGAGTCACAAGCACACATTTACTTCCCCTCCGACACAGGCACGCACGCGCACGCACGCACGCAGAGTGGCCCTGTCACTGTGAGTGACCCTCTGCCAGGGCAGGGGAAGCTATCTGTCATGGTGACATCTTCCTGTGAAATTCATATCAGAGGCAAAACAAAGGAGGTTCAAAGGTCACAGGGCAATGCTTTTAAATTATTCATCCCATGTCTCATCCTTCCATCTCTTGGCCTGTCGCCCATTTTGTTCCACCACCTCACAACAAGGGCAACAGTCAGCCCTACCTCTCACCTGAAATATATAGAGAGCAAACTTTGTAGTCTTGTTATTGACTTGTTGTTTGAATTAGAGACGCTAATTGAAACGGCTTCATCATTTGACGAGTTTCACATCCCAAACCTCCAGAAATCGATTTGTGAATGAAATATGAATTGCTTTTTCTTTTCCCTCCCACTCTGTTTGGAGCTTCAAACTGTTCTTCAGTTTGAAGTCCAATAAGCAGTTACACCACAAAAAATATCAGCAGTTCTGGAACTATACTGACACCTACTGGTGTGGTTGCAGCTGTGCTAATGCTAACCTTGCTGTATCTCATTGGTTATCAAACTTTTCAGCTCGCGACCCAAAAAATGCCAGAGACCCCTGCTATCCCCAGAAGTGGGGATAACAGGGGACCAGCCTGGACCAGCACTACACCAGTACTAACCAGTATGAACCAGCCTGGACCAGCATGGAATTCATGCTGGTTTATGCTGGATTTTTTTGCATACTGTAGCATAAATTATCTCATTCTTTATCTACAAACATTTTCATCTGTGAGTTTACATGGTTAACATCATACTGTAAAATATGGAAGGATTTTTTTTGGGTCTGAAACATAGCAGCAATGTGTTTTTCTGCTTTCACTTCCCGTTTTAAATATGTTTTCTTGTCGCAGACGCAGCTCATTGTTTCCATTCTATACTTTGAGCTGTAATCCATCAGTGACAACTAGCGTTCCATCATACTGTACGTAGCATCCCTCTTCCCAGAATCCTCTGCCTGTGCTGGGCCTGAGCATAGGGCCTGAGCTAGCTACGCCTGGGACCAGAAGATGGCCGACTTCTCCGGCGTGTCGGCCAAGAGGAGCCGGGGCAGCTGGGCGGCCCACCTCGGTGACGAGGAGATCAGGACCCACAAGCTGTTCTACGCGGACCACTCCTTCGTCGTCGTGGTGGGGGACAACACCACCGAGACCCTGCTACTGATGGGGGGCTCTTGAACACGCAGAGGGAGAGCCCTGGAACCCCAATACACACTCCCATCTCCGTGGGCAACAAACACTGTTTTTGAAGGCGGTGGCGGCATTGCCATTCACAGGGACATGCTGCTGCTGGCTAGCTGTCATCCGCTGATGGCATGGTTCAATGCTCGCTAGCACTGTCAACACTGTGCACGGCTCACGTGCACGTCACAGGGGGAAGGGGGAAGCAGTAACTTGGAGAGACTTGGCTTTGACGCATCTCTCTTTCACTCACTCTCACACACACACACACACTTTCCTTTAGTGAGTAAGTCAACACTAAACAAACGGGCAAACAAGAGTGCATTCACAAACGCTAACATGCTGACAATCACAAATAGCTGGGCTGACAGTCGTCGGGAGCAACGGGCGACGTTAACCAACAGAGGCTCAACGTTGCCACTTGATTTCTCCCTGTCAGTTGAACAGCGGGACAGGAGAGGCATGCGGCCACATCGACGCACCACAGGGAGAGAGCGATGGCTCCGTGGAGCTCTTATTGATGGGCCAGATTAACGCTAATGGCTGTAATGAGTCGGGACGCCTGTCAACAACGCCATGGCAGCGGGGAACCTTTTAATCTCTTAATACCATCCAGGATCAATGAGGGTCCCGGTCAGCACCCCGACATGCTTGTCCCATTGCTGGAACACTCTCTTGTCTTGATGTTATGAATGTTGTGGCACTCAGCAGCAGTATCCTTCTCATGGGGCCGTTTAATGTGTGGTCCTAGCGAAGGAGAACGGAACCGCTTTAATGGAGCCCGGATAACATGCCGACATGTATTTATAGTCATATTGAACCTGTGCATCTTCCTTATCTTAGTTCACATGCATACGTTCAGGATGCGATAAACTGTTCACTGTAGCCTATATACCGTAATAAACCAAATAAAGATTTGCACAACCTCCATCGGCTTCCATTGCATCTTACTTTGTATGCTAGTCCAATTCTCAACCACCAAAGTAAAACTGTTACACGATACCAAAACACATTTCTCGGATTTGATCATCTTGTACAGTATAGTGTGTATCTCAAAAGTATCCTTTTGAGAAACAATGGATCCCAATGGCGTTTTGAGAAAAGGAAATGGCATATTGAGTTAATTCATTACAGCGACCAAGCGGAATATATCATCCTGAGTGAGGACTTAACATTAAGGCTACACAGCAGGTTTTATGAAAGTTCAGTAAAGAACCCTCTGCAACACAGTTTGAACGGATATTTTAGTGGTCCCATTTCCCCTTATTTTCAGCATGTCTAGATTGCATACACAGTATATTACCAAAACTGAATACCAAAAAATCAATCAGATGTCCTCTTAAAATATACTTCTGCTTTTTGTGACAGCATTGAAATAGATGTAGGCAGAGGGCTATTTTCCACCTCTCCTTTCACAGCAGTCTGGCATTGAGTCTTGAGGATGTGTGCAAGTGTATTTAGAGCATCAGATATTGAAGTTTGTGTGGCAACAAATACCTGATTGGAAGGACGTATCAACCTAAACTTCACTGTAACAATCTATAGTGTTTAACTCTATAAACATACAGGACAAGGAATATGTAAATTCTTGGAATGTTCTTTTCCTTCTGGAGATTAATTATTGAGAAAGGATACTGTAAAAGTTGCCACTTGACCATGAATCTTTTAGCATCTGCAATGTTTTATTAAAACATTAGATGTTTTTAGTCTGAGTCCAAAAGGTCTTTTAGTGCTTTGCTGTTTGCATACACACACAGACAGGATGGTTTTCTGGAGGCTGTGAATGTCTGGGATCAAAACCAAAAAAGTGGATGGGTGAACTATCTTTTTTTGAGGTTAAAAGTGTAAACGTGTGTTGCACATTTGTTCTGTTCTGTTTTAAATGTACGCCTGTGCTTAGAGCCAAGCATACATGCCTCCACAGCTTGGACAACATTCTTCAAATCCACTACAGCACTGGAAGTGTCACAGTTCTGTAGTCCTAAATTAGGTCTCTGCGCCGTTCTGCTCAGCAACAGAGCATGCATGTTGATGTCAGCTTGTGTGTATGTGGCTGTGGCTGTGTCTTTGATTTGTTTTGTGATTCTTAGGTATGTTCCAATAAGGTTGCTACAGTTGCCTTACAGTATATGCAGTGGTGCTAGAAAGGGCATTGTATCACAGGTTCCCATTCCATGTAAGAGAAAGCAGGAGCTCAAATGAAGCCGTGATATGTATGGAGGCGTCTGCTGTGAATTCATCGATCTTACTCATTCCAACAGCAGTTCCCCGCTGACTCACAACCTCACATCCTATTCAACACGCACGCACGCACGCACACACACACAGCTATGCTCAGAGTTACTGTAGGGATAGATGAACTGAGTCATCAACAGTGTGAAAATGAAATGCCAATCTTGAGCTGGGAGAATGGAACAAAACATTTTTATTTTTCCATTAATTGGAAAAAATATTTTTATTCTGTAAAGCCAGGACAGTAGGCAGCCACTTTACAGCATGCGGGCAGCATTTTTAGGGTTAAAGGCCGGCTCTCTACACGCAGAGGAGTATGACGAAGGGCTTCTTCATCATCAGAGACCACACTCGCTCGAGCCTCAAACTGTTTACCCTGCTGCCATCAGGTAGAGGAGCATCCGGTCCAGAACCAACCGTGACAGTTTCTTCCCTGAGGCGTAAACGCTGCTGAACTGCTAATTGTCTCTCACTCACATAGGCTACACTCTACACTGCCACTTTGTTGCACTTCTGTATTAATACAGTATTATATCACTTTGTGTATAGTATCTACCATTCAAATGTTAGGAGTCACTTAGAAATGTCCTTGTTTTTAAAAGAAAGTCAATTTTTCTGTCCAAAGACAACATACAATGTATTAGAGAAACAGTGCTAATGTTAGAAATTACTATTGTAGGTGGTGTAAACATACTATAGGTTGTGTAAACAACTGATTTTTTTATTGAATATCTATAGGAATACAGGAAGGCCCATTTATAGCACCAATACTCCTGCTGTCCAATGGCATGTTGCCTGTGTTAGAGAATCCAAGTTTATAATTTTAAAAAGGAAAAAATGATCATTAGAAAACCTTTTTGCAATTATGTGAGCACATCTGAAAACTGCTGATTAAAGAAGCAATACAATTGGCCTTCTTTAGACTAGAGGAGTAGCCTATCTGGAACATTAGCATATCATTAAAGAATTTGCATTGCTTCATGCAAAACATTTCCAAGAAAACACCAATGGAATATTTTTCTTTCCTCACTACAATAAACTGCGTTTCAGAAGAACAGTAGTCTATTTGTCTCTGGCCATTTTTAGCCTATCTAATCTTACCAACACTAGAAACATATTCTTTGGGAAGTATTTTTAATTTGCTGTTATTCCTACTGTTATTCCTACTGTAATGTAACGGATTAGGTGAGTACAACAAGGTATAATCGCATATGTGCGAGAACGAACTGAATGAGGAACAATAGACTAATGAATGATTACTAAATGTAGGCTACTGTAGTAGCTTGGGTGCACTGGCTACTGTACGGACGGCTGGCCAAAGTAGCCTACACTGGAGAAGGCAGAACACTGTCACTGCCCATTGTTGCAGCCTTAACCCTTAAGAACAGTTCTGACAGTTTGTGTTTCAGATAACTTAGCTCAAAATGGCAAAACTGCCTACTTTTAAACCTGTAATAATATATAGGCATAGGCAGCTGTAGTTGTAAATTCACCCATTTAAGAAAACAGCATCACAACAGGAGATAAAAGTAGGCTATTAATCCCAAAGTTGAATTTTGGCACCAATAGCCTATACAGTTTATTCTCCCTATTTTACAACCGTTTGAATGGGCTGATCTTTTTTAAGAGGCACAACAGCATCACAATTGAATTTGCATATGACCTCCTTACAGTGTTAGTGAAAGTAAGCCTAGGCTCAATACATTTCACTCAAAGATGTCAAAGACCTACTGTAAAATGTCGATGCACAAAAAAGGCTTACTTCTCAAATGTTGTGCATGTTAGTGAGCACTCCATCTTTGCCAAAATAATCCAGCCACCTGACAGGTGTGACATATCAAGATGCTGATTAATTAAATAACATTATTATTGCACAGGTGTGCCTTACATGGTCACAATAAAAGGCCAAAGTTATGTCTTGAGACATACTGTAGGCACTGGGCTGCTATTTCACATATAGGGCCACAGCTACACACCACTGCGTCATGCAGTGCGACACATAAAGATGTTTATTGTGGCCTGTGATGCCGGGGAAGCATTTAGCCTGCCCTTCAGCAGCAATTTAGGATTTGGTCTTAGTTTACAGTATAAGTCCTAACTTTTTACAGACTGACACGCCCAAAACATTTAAATAATAGTAAATAAAATAAAAAATAGAATTTCAGAATATTTGGATTTTCTAACTGGTTTTGAGATAGAGAGACTGGTTTTGGATAGAGACAGATTCCTTATTGACACCAAAAATGTGATGTTCATCAGTCTTTATTATGTCTCTGTGGTTTATAGTGTTAATTCTAACTGTTACATGAGAACACAATAGGGATTAAGTGTCCTCGATATAACATATTGAGAAAGACCAACTCATGAACACTCCATAACTCCCAGATTATATTGATTTATGCAGACTCCAAACATTTATGACTACAAGTTATTCACTTAATATCAGCTTTGTTTTTAAGTGAAGTGCCTGCAAGCTGTTTGTCATCTCTGCATGCTGTAAATTATTGGGAATTAAAAGTGATTAGGAATCACTTTAAATATAATTTCTAAATAGTCTTTTAGAAGACACATAGCACTTTGTTCATTGTGTTTGCTGAATGGATTTTTATGTCTGTGTACAGTATACATTTGGGTTCCTGTTGTGGAGTCCATGGCAAGGTCATTCTACACAGCAATTGTTGGGAGAGGTAAAAGAGTTGAAAGCCATTATGAGTGGTGGGAAGGCACGACACTATCACTGAGAGCATAGCAACCATTCAACATACAACCAAAGAGGGAAATAAAGGAGTTTAATGTTTAATGTTTGTTTTTGCTAATAAATAAAAGACCTTGGATTTTCTCTTTTTCATTCAAATTGACTTTTGTCAGGGACTGAGATTTTGTGAATGTTCTTCTAGTCAGAGAGGGTGAGTGTGTGCTGGAAAGGATGACCACTCATTCACAAGAGGGATTCATCTCGATCGGTGACAGTACTTAACCTTTGGAGTAAAAAGACAGGAGTACGTGGCTCAGCTCCTCCTGGGGTCAGCCGGCTGATAGGAACACTGGGGCGCCCCTCCATTTGCGCCTTGCTCTTTTTAAAAGCTTGCAATAGGTCAAAAGGAAGAAGCAAGTGTTAGTTACATGGGCAAAAAATAGTTGTTTCAATTTGGTGCAGGCCAAAACCTTTTAAAACCGAAGAGCAACAATCTTGCCAAACAGACTACCTGTATGCATCTTATTAATTATATTATTTAGATGCTGACATTTTAGGGCAGATTGAAACCTAGAATGAAATGCATTCAGAATTGAAAGCAGCATGGAGTGTGGTAGCCAATGATTGTAGTTACTAAATGGTGATATGGATGGCCTATGTTCTCTTAACTGATAGTGATAAACAGGCATTAAGCCCTACTTTAACCTAAACATAACAGCTCATTAGCGAATATCAATACAGTGAAACTAACATTGTTCATTTTTAGTTTATTTTTGCATAATTAGACTAGTTAATTAAATATATTTTTTAAACAAGCATAGGCTAGCTATTTTTTGGGAAAAATAAAAGGTTTGAAATAGGCCTATTACTGTACACCATGTTCACCTTTAAAAGGCTATAATAGGCCTGTAGCCTTATAATATTGCACACTAGAAATTATAGCTAAACTAGGCCTATGCATTTGTTATTATTAGGCTGCGGTACATGAATTACTTTCCCTTCTACAGTAGTTGCATGTTGTGGACATAACATTGAGGTTTTAATACAACATGATTTAGTCTTACTACAGTTATGCTGTCTCTTTTTGTTATTATTGGGCGCAAACTGCCCTATGCCTGCTGTTCTGTGGATGGTTCAGGTTATTTCCATTCATTCTAAGGGAAATAATCTATAAATCTATTCTATGATGGTCTATGAGTATGAGTGTCTACTTTGAGTAAAACTCTTCTTGTTCTTGTTCTTCTTGCCAGTGGTCATGCCTGTACATCTGGGATTTAGGGGACTTCAGTGTTATGTGGCGGTAATGCCTTAGCAGACAGGTAACGCATGTGTTGTGGTTGTTCTCTGCTAGTTCCCAGAGTGCATCGCTCCACCACAACGTAGCGTTTCCAGGGTTACGAGTATGCATCACCTGCATGCGCGAGACAACAACACTAGTTTTCTAAACAACTTTTAAATTGAAATGTTAATGCTTTACTTGTACACTTATTGTACATTTCATAATTAGAAAAACGAAGCTGCACATTATTTATTTGCGTTTCGTTCGTTGAGGACTATAAGACGTTTTCAGCTATTGAGGTGAGGTACGGTTCAGTAGCCTATAGCAATATTAGCCGCTATTATACATGAATTAGGCTACTTACTGGCACACAAATCGCTTATCATATATTTTTAGCTACCGTACCGTAGCTGGTCAAATTGAACTACAGTACAGTATTGTATCAGTGCATTGTTTTTTGCAGAAAGTATGAACATAAACACATTTTTATTTTCCTAAATAGTGTTTCCATCCCTACAAATTGTAATTCATGTACATTAAAGTATAATGTACAGTACTGTAGGCATGTGATTATAATATGTCTGAAACTTGCAGCACCTGCAGGTTCCAAACATTGCTAAAAGTATAAGAGTAATTCGATCCTTCTCTTGTCCCTTCTAAATCTTATAATTTATCTTATCATTAGTTGTGTTGGCTGAAAACATCAAGAGCAATTTCATTCATTCATGTATAGATCAAATATCACTATGGTGTATCTAGTGATATGTGCTGTAGCCTACAATTGTTTTGACATACTGTGATGCGTTTTTATAGGTCAATGGTGATGCCTGCTGCATATAAAACCCACCCTACTTAAAAACAGTGAACTAATTTCTGAATTGAGCTATACTGTAGTTATTCTCATAGTCCCAGTAAAACGTTTTCTTTCTATGCTTTGCAATGAATTCATATTTAGGTCAAATTCATTAAAGCTAATACAATATAAAGGTAAAAGCCCAAATCACATTTGTAAGATAATACAAAATGGTTAAGGAAAAGGTTAAAATGTATAGAAGTACTGAAGGGATGATTTCAGGCTTGGGAAACTAAAGCACATGTGCACTACAGTATCTAGTGATAGGATCACACCATCACAAAGCATTGTCTTCTTCTCCAACAACAGATAGTGAATCTGCCCAGATCAGCCTTGTCTCCAGCAGCCCATATTAATGTTATTGATCACTGTCATCTTACCTGCCACACATCTGCAACTTCACATCTGACAGCAGTCTCTCCCCCTCTCTCCCTCTGTCTCTCTCTTCCTCTGTCTGTGTCTCTCTCTCCATCTCTCTACCGCTCTCTCTCTTTCTCTAGCTCTCGCTCTCTTTCTCTCACTCTCCCTTGCTCTAATTCTTTCTCTGTCTCTCTTGCTCTCTCTAGCTAATGCTTATTTTTTCATTATTCTTTTCTCCCTTTCCTTTCACCAATAACCTGTCTATTTTATTGCACACAGCCCTTAGAAAGTGACAGCTTAGGAAAATGAATCAACGTTTCAATAAAGACTGGACTGCCGCAGGCTTTGGGAGATGTCTGGATTGGAATGGAAAAAATACATAGGCCTACATTGAGAGAGGACATATCATTTATCAGAAGATAAATAGCTCATAAGCCTGTTGACGTTTACATTTGACTTTTTTCTCTAAACTGTCTGTTGTCCTTTCGAAACACAAGTTGTTTTACCTAAACGCTGACACAATTTAGAGTTTACAGAATGTGATATGCTTTTCTCTGAAAACACAATAATATACATTGTGGACCTGGATGCTCATTTTGCAATATTAGGCTACTAGTTTGTCTTTAATGACCTTAAATTCACTTTGATTGATCTGGCTTTGAGAATACTCTTAGAACACTCTGAGAGAAGTATTCCTTCTGCTACTGCTATTCAAATTTGAATGCAAAATGGTCCGATACGAGTAATCCAAAACACAACTTTGTTTAAAAAGAGTAAGTGATATAGAGGCCAATCTCAGTATCTCTCACGCTCAGGTTGTTTACCATTCATTGGTATACTGTCAAACATACATTACTGCTTACAGTGTGTGTGTGTGTGTGTGTGTATAGGGACCCTTATATTATTTCCCACAGATTTCCTCTCAGTGGCTAATACACCCTACCACTTAATGGCTTTGCTTTAGACTGGTGGTTTTGACACTCTACATCTATTTTCTTCCCTTCTGTGTTTGGAAGTTGACTAAGAGGTAGCCATGCCACGGTCCCCACAAAAAAAGCCCACATCTTCCGGAAGTGACAAGTCTAGTCGTAGCAGGAAGGCCAGCAGTGTCAGAGCTCGCCCCGAATCAAAGCAAATGGATGACGGTAAACCATGTACACACTTGCACACACAAACACTTGCTTTTTATGGTTTAATGCATTATTTATACAGTATACATCTCTATATTTGATATTGGCAAAATAATACTACAGTATAAAAAACTGTCAAAGTACAGTAGTTGGTCAAAATTGTCCAACCTGGTGTTGGTGGCAAACCTGTGTTACTTGTGTCATCGCAGAGATAACATACTGTATATTATTAGGGACTCTTCTAGCACTGTGCTTTCACAGTTCAAGGTCATCGTTTTCAATGGATGCTCTCCTAGCCCTCCTGACACTAAGACGCACCCTGTGCTTGAAAACACATACAGTGGATCAGCAGTAAACACAGTATACTGTACGGTACTGGACGGTAATGTGGAAGTAGACCATGTATGTGAAAAAGTTAAAATGGCTGCTGTTTATATTCATCCAAGAAAAGGACGTGTATGCCAGAAAAGGACAAGCAGCAGAAAGAGAGAGGAAGCAATGGAGATTTAGCATAATCATAAAGGTTTACTGAGCCCAATATGAGGGAAAGACTCCCAGCCTTCCCCATGCCTCCTAAGTTAATGATACGAGGTGGCTGTTTGCATGTCTTGATAATCTGATATAACAAAACCTAGATTTTTCAGGTTGACAGGTTATGCAAACTTGCATCCTGGGTCATGCATCCTGTCACACAGCAGCTTTTAGGTAGGTTTACATTTTTTGGTAGAAGTCAGAAATGACGTTAGTTTATCTTAACGCAATACAAAGTCAATGGTGAACTATGGAATATTTTGTCCCCCTACAAGGGTGGGACTAAATGTGCTCTGTCTCTATACAGAGTGAGTGAAAATGCTAACAGCCAATGAAAATCCACTTCCTTACTTCTGGAAAGTGCTGTGGAGCTTAAACGGGTGTAACAGGTGTTGAGCACAGAGTTGCTATTGTGATGTAGTGCTAGTGGACAGAAGAGGCTGGGACTCGTGTCGTCTCAGCTACCAGTACAGTACTGTAAGTGTCACTATACAAAGCAAGATAGGCTCTTTTCAGGGGGGAAACTGCATTATGTACCTTCAAGCACAAACAAGACTGAAGAAATGCTCTTTCTGAGACTGCAGCATGTACAATGATGGCTTTTACAGTAATAATATGGAGCCGTGCAAATCAGACAGCTGTACCAATGCTTTAGTCTGCATAATTCAGCATGATAATCTTATTTCTCCCTGAAACATCTTAATGAAGTGACTATCAGCGAAGCCCGAGCACAGGTTTTCTGTTTAGTATTCCACATTAAAAAGCATTTCCCCCTTGAATTGTACAACTCCAACAGTAACACTTATATTCAGCTGTGTTTGTCTTACAAGGGCAAGTGGGGCATAGCCCTACCATAAATACATGCAAATTATACTGTAATAAGTGTATATAAATTCTGTCTATTATATTGTAAAATTATAATATAAATATATAATCTTAATTATTTTAATTTGATTGGGTATGTTCGGGCACGAAAACTAGAGAGACGAGGGTAGGAGACATATTCTTTGCTCAGCTAACTCGGAAACATATTAGAAACTCTTAGTTTGGAGGAGAATTTCGAAATAAATAGCAATGGTGACCACAACAGCCACAGATATCACTTTGCTGCTGCAGGAGCAGGAAATGGAATCGCCTTTTGAATAAGTGGGGATTTATTTTCTTCAATGAAGTTCGGCTACCGGTAGGTCTACTCGCTGCTTTTTTCTACTAGGAAGGGTTACGTCGCTGCCCTGGAAGGAGGAAGAATAACAGGTACGCCTACTCAGTCCAGACTCAGTCGGACCAATATCAGGGAGTGTGTAAAAACAGGCTACGTTATTGATCACGGCTCTGTGTGGGATGTGTCGTACCTGTACTCAGAGCCATGGCTCTGCCTGTACTTGAATGACTGAATATAACCATCACAATTGCATCATTTGCATGTCAAAGGTTGTAGCCTATATGTTTTACAAAATAGTGTAAACTGCCAGCATTTTGTGGTTTTCTACACGTTACATTTATTTTGCAATCAGTTAAGTATAATTGTGTTGACAATCGCTTTACAGCTTGATCATAAAGTAGGCCTACATAACGTTGTTCATATAAACAGTGTTGGGCAAGCTACATTTTAAATGTAGTGAGCTGAGCTACCAGTTACTCTACGTTAAATTAACCTTCACTACACTGAAGCTACCCCCAAGAGAAATGTAGCAAACTAAGCTACAGCAACATGGCAAAGTTAGTTGACTACATTTAAGCAATTTTTCTCCTACATTTTATTGTACCAACATTCAAAAGTGTAAGTCAAACAAACAAATAAACAGGGCAAAACAGTTCAACTGTTTATTAAACAATAAGTTGTGTTCTCTGCTATCACTGTCCTTTCTATCACGTAAACTCAGTCTTGTCATTATTCCCCCTCAATCCCCTGCATCAAAGTCTCAGGCATCAGCGCAGTGATACGTCTACGCTACGGCATCACCGTCA